>OMLF01050828.1:0-12003 GCA_900302615.1 Holocentrus rufus
CTCACCAAAGCGCCTCTGACAGGAGCAGCTTATTGAGCATGGCACTGCACCCAGGGGTGACCTCAGGAGCATCGAAAAAAAGATGAATTCCAACTCATACGGGGATCATGCGTGACGTGCACCTGTTGTAGAAGGCCGTCGTTTAAAATGAGGTTTATTGAGCCATGAAAACCGTACATTCAGAGCCATCAGATGAATGCATGAGCAATGCAAGAGTTTCACTGGATAGCCTCGTGCTGCGAGGCAGCTCTCTGCAGCCTTGGAGAGAATGAGGTACAATTCAGCTACAAGAGAAACACCATTGAATCTCAACCTAATGCAGCCCTGCAGAAGTATTGATGAGGGTGAACTAAAAAGGACGTATATGATTCAACAACATCATATTCTTTGAAAAAAAAAAATCACAGTATACCGAGTGCTACTGTATAGCTCATGAATATATTTCTTCACCACGTCTGAATTATTCAATCCTCAAGAAAAGGCTTTGATAAATATTGGACACCTAGGTTGGATAATCAGTTACAGTTGTAGCTGGTAAGAATCAACTACAGTTTCACAATGTCCAGATTATTATATTTTTGGCTTTTTATGTCAATCTTATACCACAAATACAGTCTCATACATCTCCTCTGGTTTAGAGCGGTAAATCAGGTTATACTATATAATAGTGTGACCACTGGTGGACCAATTAACAGCAAGGTAATGAGACTCAGCAAGCCTAAACTCTAAAAGGAACGTGTATCAAAAAGTTGCTCGTAGTGTTTTGGATCTCTGTTGGCAGGATTTGCCGAGGAGAAAGATTCAATGAACACGTCAGATGATTATTTTAGATTATGTTGCTCCCTCTGAGCCTCATTAAAACATTCTGAAAGGCCTACTGGTATAGAAAGTGAGGGGTAATGCACAGAAAATGTGCGCATGATATGGCGGCCCACAGCAGCACAGGTACACATGTCGCTGTGTGACGTCATGATGCAGAGCTCTGTCATACTTAATTTCGTCTTCAGTCTAATGGTCCACTGAATTCCAGTGAATTTTTAATGGCCAAAATATGTCATGCTGCTTTTAACGGTGAAGTTAAAGTGCATGAATGAATGATATGATGATATGTCCGCATTCAGTATCTTTTATTACTCACATGCAGTGTTATTGCTGCATACTGGCATGACTTTGGCTTATAACACAGATTTCAATATTTCCATATTCATTTGATGAGCTCAGGAACAGAAGCTGCAATATAAAATCTATTGATTTGTGTGGAAAAACTCCTAACTTCTACTGCACTTTAGTCTCCCTTCCTCCTCATTAGGTGAGGTGCACAGGATACATTTTGTCCTTTCATCCTCATCACAAGTGGCTTTTGCCTCATGCAGCTAGATTGCTCATATGGATTTGAAAAGACAAAGTAAATTAAAGGAGACCCTGGACTCCCATTTCCCTCCATTAAGCTGGAGGTTAGAGAAGCAGGTGTGTGACTCAGAGGTCTCCAGTTCAGATCCCAGGCCGACTGGGAAAATGTTGAGCGTGGATTAAAGTGAGGAGCGTTCTCTCCTCCCTCAACAATCACTGTCAAGGTGCCTTTGAGCAAAGCCTTTTACCTGTGACTTCTGCTGCTCAGTAGCCGGCTAAAGAAGATGAACTGGATGAAGCTGTCGACAGTTTTCCCTACATAACCCCGGGTTGAAAGAAAAACCTGACAGCCATTGCTACAGCTTGTGGGTCACTACCTGAGTTAGAACCTGAACTAATTCATTCAACACCAGTTGCTCATTTTTAATGTAATTTGCATGGAAATTTGCATAAACCCTCAGCCCATGCATACAGTAACTGCTCCATCGACCCTCTCACCCCAACTCAAATCGACGCAGCATGTTTCAGGCCGTAAAGGATCTGGAATGAGACCGAGCCGTCATCTCACTCGCTGCAAAATCAGACTGATTGGCCTCCTTCACGGGACTTTTTGTCCATGACATTCAATATTGAAAGATAAGAGGACCGTTCCATGTTTTTCCTCTGTGAAATCAGCACAGCAATCAGTGCAGAGTGAACAATTTTATTATGTGACGTAAAACGTCTATCTTGAATTGCAGCAATCATGGAAAGAGGAGTTTTCAGAACATAATCACCGACCGAAGAGTCTGAGAGGCAGCGATGTGGAGTGGCTTTTGTTTATGATTAAAAGTAACTATCAACTTCTCCAGCCAAGTTTCTTGTCACAAAAAGAAGCATCTTCATGATACATTTCCTCACTGTCCTTATTGAAAGCGCCAAAATATAATAAGTGTAATGTAAAAACTGCATCTAACGACATGACCCACTTTCACATGTCTAATTTTGAGGCGGGTTAATCAAATTAGACAAGACTTGATATCCCATAACTCTAATTTACTTCAAATTAAAAAGTATATATGGATTAAAAAAAACTATGGAATATAGAGCAAGCTGTGCCTTTGGGATTGTTTAATGAGTCTTCTAACTCATACTTTGGTGCTGCATATTAGTGACCTATTTGAAGACTGAGGCTTTCATATACAAAAAGCTGTTACAAAACACATTAAAGAAAAAGATTTGGGGGAAAGCCATGGGCCTTAAGAACATGTTCAAGTCGTTTCAAATGGGACAGTTAGGTAATAGCAGGTGATTGGTAGTGTTAGATTTATCTCATGATGAGCATGACAGCACGGTGATGTTTCTGTGCAAGCTCTGTTATTAGGACAGAGATAGAGTTTAGAGATCACAGCAGAATACAAATAACAGAGCAACAGCCGCCCACCCACAAAACACATGGAGAGAGTGTGGCATCGCTCTCTCTCTTTCTCTCTTTCTCTCTCTCTCTCCCTCTGTCTCTGCATCTCTGGGTAAATGTGGTAGAGCAGAGCAGTGGTTTCAAACATGCACCATCGTGACTGAGGAGTCTGCAGGCACAAAAGCGGCAGTGGAGTTTTGGTTGGAAGGAAAACCTGCAGAATCTCGGGGTCACAAAGGTGCGTGTTGAAAAACACTGTGCTGGAGAGCAGACTGCCATATCCTGTGCAATCTGTTCTCGTTAGATTGCCATATCTGGTTTCGAGGGCCCAGCAGTGTGTGCTTTCCCTACACCAAGTCTTGCACAGGAGCAACACAAGCAGGTGTGCACACACATCGATAAGTTAATGATGCGGTGACATATCCATGGACAGTCCATACAAGCGAGAGAGTAAAGCCTCTGAAAGCATGAAAAAAAAAAATCTTAAACGGTTCTCGCCAAGTTAACACGTAACTCTACTGAAATATTGACAGGCTTGCCGGCAAATCCTCATTATCTGTGGATCATCATCAAGAAAAGGCACGATTTGTCTGATGGGAAGCAGCTTCAGGTCTGCTGCCCTTCCACAAATGTGATCAGAGTTGAAGTAGAACATTGGATCTGGGTCAAAAGCCTAAATATAAAAACCAAACCCATTCACAGCACTAATATACAAGGAAAGCTTATTGGGCAATTATATGATCAAATATACAGTAATTGTGTAATATTTCTAATATGACTAGAAAAATGGTACCACTGGAGGCACAAAACACCATAAAGTACCATAAGATTGAGTACCACAGACAAGCCGTAATTACCTATATGAATATTACAGGAATATTATGGTGATAGAAAAATAAAGTGCCTAAGGTCACTATAAACTCCGTTAATGAGTGATATAACTCCCTATAGGAACATTATAGAAACATTTGAGGAACTTTGTCAAATAGTTCTGAGCATTTTGAGGGAAAAAAAGAGAGAAAAACAGTAATTTCGCACTTTCTGTGAGGCGGTGTGCGACTTTTCATCACTATACAGACCTGCGCATATGACACGAAAAGACTATGAGAACATGTAACACCCATCGCTGATGTCCACCTCATTACACTTTCAAACACATCTGGGTATAACCCGGTGAGACATTAAATCGTTCCGACACCTTTGTGCCTCGATGGAAGCGAAAGGGAACAGTGTGATTAAGAATATTATCATAAAAAAATAATGCACAGCACCAAATAATAAGAAACAGATGCTCAGTGTTGTGCGACTTACCCGCTGCGCTGGGTTCGCGTCCATCTGCTTGAGCCTGCTCGCATGTTTGCACCCCTCAATATGAAGCATGCCTTTAAGTTTTCCACGCAGATGCACTGAGACACTGTAATGCAATTAACGCCGGGCTCAATTTGCAGGTATAAGTGGGCTATCACATCGCCTGCCACACTTGGGGAGGGGGAAACCACAAGGAGTTTCAAGGCTTGATCAAGAAGTCGCGCTTTGGGTGCATCTCTGGGTTAAACATTTTTTAGAATATAAACTCAAGCGCCGGGAAACAAAAAAATAAAAAATAAAAAATGATCAGCTGGTCCATACGAGATGCCAAAAGTGAAAAATCATTATTCCAGAGCAAATCGGACAAGGTCTCCGTCAGGTTTCACCTCTGTCAATCAGTAACGACCGCGGCAGGTGTGAGAAGTGTAGCTTTCAGCAGATTTGCCAGTAAAAGGGTGTTTCCAGTCCAGTGGCTGTAGCACCGGTCGGACTGTTCAGGCGCGTCCTGGCGCTGCGCTCCTCTGTGCGCTGCGCTGCGCCGCGCTCTGCCAAACAGTCGCGGAGCCACGACTGATTCAGTGGTGATTAGCGGGTGGGGGTTTCGAGGGGGAGTGTTTATGTATTTATTCTGATTGTTCTCAAATAGGCATGAACTCTTAATTTTTTTTCTCCTGCCTTGTGAGTAATTTGGATGGTTGTGCGTGGGGTTTTATTTTAACATCACATATGGCGGGTAATTTATTGGGAAGTCATTTCACCAAGTCGTTAATCGAATTATCATCTGGCACCAGAACTTCCGAAACCTGCTGGTGTAATTAGTTTAAATTTCAGTGTCATAAAGCGGAATAATAACTGATGACTGATAAGATTGTATTATTTGGTCAGTGTGATATAATAAAAAATGTTTAGAGGGCAAACTGATCCCGATGCCTTTAATAATAATAAAAACGAAAAGATTACTTGGATTTACTAAAGTTCAGCTCTAATGATTTATCGGTACCAGGGCCGTTGCCAGGAATTCTGGGCCCCATGAAAAGATCAGAGGAGTCAACCATTCGGTGGGGTGAAGCTGGGGCAGTTTTATTTTATTTTATTGATTTATTTTTTAATCATAGCTTCCCCCCCTCTCCCTCAAGTGACACAAAACTCATGGAGACACCGCAGTTGTCCAAACATTGTGTGGAGGTCCATGGCTCTGATGTGGCTTTGGACCCCCTGAATCAGTCCCACTTTACCACCCTCCCCCCTTTATGGTAACCCTGACCGGTGCATAACACCATACACATGAGACATACACAGTATTTACGGGCTCCATCTGTGACCACAATGGAAATGGTTGAATTAATACTTTATTGTGCTGTCCTCTGGGGGTCAACTGTACATGAATGTGCTTTTATCATGTATCATTTAACGCCTTTGTCCCAAAATACAAATCATCATCTCACTGTATTTACTGTTACTACCACGGTGGCTGTTGGTTTGACGATGAAATTAAAGTTCCCATCCACTGTGCTGGGAGGTGCACATAGAAATCTGAGGCCAGGCGCACCTGGCTGATACAATCAGTAGGTGTGGCTTTTGCATAGCTTGCAAACCAGCAGGCTACGGAGCTACAGCCTGTCACACTGGGCTACAGCTTCCCTTTAATTTCAGCTCAGTCTTTCAACACTACGCTCGTTAAATAGACGTATTCCAGAGGAGAAGCGGCAGAGGGACAATATTTGCATGCGTTTGATTGATTCCAAAGTACACACCTGTGATGGCAGTAGAAACATCCATTTGCGAGATATGTAGCTTTCTGCTAACAGCTCAGGGTTAAAGCTGGGAGCGCGGTGACACGAGAGTGACGCTGACCAAACTCATCAGCAGCTTTGCAATGTAGACTTTTCACATGACAGAAAATAGAGTCAAGGCCAGAGATTAATCATTTTTAGGCACAACAGGGAAGATCCTTCAACTGGAGAACGAGGGTTTGACCCCCGTCAGCCGCTGTATCGACAAGCATCTGCCCTGCTGAAGCGTCCCTGAGCGAGACACTGACTCCCCGCCAGCTCCAGGACCGCTGATCTGTATGTAACACTGACCTTTGACCTCCATATGGAGAAGGCAGATCACTAAAGTAACCACGTCATCATGAACCATTGAATTGAGCCATGCATCAATAAGAATAACGAGTCAATCCTCTCAAATTTGTTGTAGTCGTGCATCTGTACAATAAACCAGCCATCGCGTCACCTGACGAAGTGTCTCCATGCCACCAGGGGGCATCAAAGAAGCTTAACGAGGCTGATTGAGCATGATGATGTCCAGGTCACTGAAATCAGTAAAGCAGCTATGTGTTAATGAGGTATTGGGAGTGGGCTAATTGCATTTTCCTTTAAGAGAGAATATTATTCCTCTTGGTTGAAAGACTCCGACTTAAGCAATCACTCTGGGATAATGAACCACGCTGGTGACATCCATTTGAAATTAAAAAAAGGCCATTTAGAAACGCATGAATGAAGCAGGTATGCATTATGTAGGAACTTCTTCCTTTTGGATGACTCTGTTTTGAAACGTTGAACAGACCTTGTATAGAAAGGTAGCAGAGAGAGAGAGAGAGAGAGAGAGAGAGAGAGAGAGAGAGCATGAATCCAGTATCCATGGTTATCCTGAATGGAAAATGTGAATGTCACTTCATGTGTTAATTTGAAGGTGAGAAATTCCTGTGATTAGGCATGAAAAAAGTTACAAAGGTTTGGTTGGAGGACATCGTTTGAATTTTGGAAGGGGAAAAAAAAATGAAATGGATTTTTTAAAATCAGATTAGAAAAGCTCACACAGTCAGCCAAAAGCCACTTCAGAAGTCACCTGTCGGAAGTGAAGAATTACGGCGAGAAATCTGCAAGTCCATGTTTCTCTTTGTGTGTGTGTCTGAGTTAAGTTGCTGTGTTTCTACAGAAGTAATTGTAGTTCACATGGAGGGAAAAAAAGATTCTCTCAGGCCCCTTTTGTCCGCTGACAGACATTATTAATCTTCCCTCCATTCCCTTGTATTCATCTGTCTCTCACAGTGAAAAGCCTTTTCCAGACTTTTCCTGCACTATGCACTTGTTATTCATGGTGTTCTCAGTTCACTTTACTTCAGAGGTAGTGATGGACTTTCTGATTTTCTGACGATCCCATGAAATGAAATGGAGGTTTGTTGTTGGATTAGATCACTTTTAACTTGACAATTCTGAGTATGTCAGCTATTCTTGCTTATTCATCCAATAAATGCAAAAGATTACTTATTCATGGTGGATGGAAATAGCAAAACAGCACAATTCATTGTCTCTGCGAAAGGTAAATATGGATTGCATCAATACAGCCATTTATCCCTCGCCACACGACTCTGACATTGATGAATTACCATGCAAAGAATATGCTGCATTAGCCATGGAGGTACATAAAGCTTTATTTCATTATCTCAGCTTCTGCCCCATGACGTAGGGGAACAAAGTGAAAAATGAGTTTCTAAACTTGTGATTATATTTAAATGTTTTCAGGCTTGTGTCTTCTCAGGCCTGCAACTAGCAATTGCAGAGGAAGGCAGGAAACAGGACTAAGAAGTAGGGTTTGTAGTAGGTTAATGATGCCTGCTCTGAGCTGCAAATGTGCATCAAAACAGCCTTCCTTCAGTCTTTAAGGATCATTAGTCCTGTTTATGCTTCACAGCCAAAGAGGGCTTGTAGTACTCATTAAAACACCCTATGTAAGATAACATGGCATACATGATTCTTTTGTTATTTTGTTGGGAGATGATTTGTTCAAAGCGGGATTGTAACTAAAATGAGGGCTTTATTTCATTCTAAGGAAGAGATTATTGTTTTTCAATACAGAGCTTGTCTTTTGTTCGTGGATGTGATTGAGTTATGCTTTAGATGTTGACTTGTACAGGTTCTTTGAGTCGGGCCCTGGCAAGCGGCTCTTGCCCTGCTGGGGGTATTGATTCACAGGAGGAGTCCATTTGTGAGTCTCCAGAGAGGAGAGCTGGCAACAGGTTGTCTTACAAGGGCGCGCTGTCCACGCTGGCTGTGGATGTGACTCTCGCTGGGAGAACATACACAGCCTCGCTGCATGATGTAAATTATAAATCAGCTAATACCGGGTTTGGCCTTATGATTATGACCTACTGTTGTAATGAAACCCCCATCTTGTACACGATCTCATTACGATCCAAGGTCAGTCGAGAGGGCTTCAATATTAGTGACGCAAACTGCTGATGAATTCCCACTGTCTGTGCATTTATAGTTCAGTTTTCTGGAGTTCGGCTTACAGTTTGTTGACGCCAGTCTGTGCGGATACCTTGCTGTCTTTGAGAGGACACATCCTGTTGCCTGTTTGGAGTACAGCTTCATTCACAGGCAGGACAGCCAGAGTTTACAGACTTTGTAGGTCCATTAAAGGCACGCTCACATCATGTCTGGACCAGTTTATCCAAACTGGAGTGTTTACGTTTTTTTTTTTTTTGGATCATTTATTGAGATTAGAACATTACCATTCCAAACCAGATGATACCACATACCCACTCTTAAATAACTGAAAATACAGGGCCGTAACTATGGTCTGAATGGTGTGGGGGCACAATTTCACACAACGTCACATGACTCAGCTTAGACCAACTAGCTCACTGAAATATGATATCCTAACACGTGTTGATGTGAAATTTGGTTACATTTCTATACTCACAGGATAGCTAGATGCTAGCTAGCTAACCATCAATTCCATTGATTCAGTTGAAAAGGTAAGGCTTAATCCAGTCCTCAGGGATCCCAAGACGTTGAACATACTTGTTCAACATTTAGGCTAGCACCTCTGGTTCAATTAGTCAAGGCCGATTAGTCACTGCTGAGTAGGTAACTATGTGGCATATGTAGGGGGGTCCCTGAGGACTGGAATGATTGATAACCAATGATTCCTCTGCACCATGCAGAAATGCTATTTATTGAGATTTGAAACATATGTTCCTAGTTCTGTTGGCGTATAAAATTAAGTGTTTGGGGGTGGGGGATTGGATTAAAAGAGTGTGCTGGGGTGGGGGAGTGTGTGGCATGCCCAGCCCATCCCTAGTTGAAATTACACCCATGTGAAAATGCGATTCTCAGTCCTTTTCTAGGAGAAGTGTGATGCAGTTTAAGTGAGAACGTAATCTGCAGAAAGCAACTTTAAGTTTTGTGGTAGTAAGGACACAAATGGTGACATATCATAGCCTAGTATTGCAAAATTATTTTCACCTGCTCACACAAGAGCGAACACATTTTCGACAGTAAAATACCCCACAGTGACAAATGCAAACACATACACACAAACACACATGAACTTGTAATTTGCCAGACATAATGGAATAGAGCTGTTCCACTATTCTTTCATTTTGTGGATCCCAGTAAGACTAGTTGTCACTGCATCAGCTAATGGGCATCCAAATAAAGAATAAAGAATAAAAATAAATAAATAAATACATAAATGAAAAAAATACAAATATCAGTATAAAAGCCACTTATTTTCACAGCTGTCTCTTAGCCAATTGCCTTTCTTGCCTTTTCCTTACGTGAGAACACAGTAATTTCCTCTTTGTTGAGGAACTCTGACTTTGAAGACTGCATTCAGTAATCATCCTGGCATAATGAACCATAATGGTCACATCCATTTGAAATGAAAAGGCAATTTAGAGATGAACGCGTTATGTAGGTATGAATAATTGTGGGCACTTTCTGCTCTTTATTGACTCGTCTTTGAAATGTCACTCTCGTCTTGACTTTAAGCAGGGAGCAGGTTCATGAAGTGTCTGTCAAGAACAGACCTTGTAGAGAAGGCAGCATGGATAGAGAGATGATGAATGCTCTGTATCCAAGGTTATCCCCAAATGGAAAATGCTAAAGACAAGCACCTATGGTGATTGACATGCACTTAGTCATCCATATTTATTATCATAACCTTTTCCCTTGCCACAGTAAAAAAGAGAAAGTGTAGATAAAAAGGATTACATTATCTCCGAGATTGTAAAAAGCTACTGTGAAGCTGTAACTCTCCGCACCAGACGGGCTGTAAAGCAGATGGTCAATGTGTTGATAACTGTCAGATGTTGAACAGATAAACGTTCTCAAAAATGAACCCTAAAAGCTATTTCATGGTATTTTCAAAGTGGCCCAAAAAAAAAAACAAGGCAAGATTTTAAGTGCCTGGCAAACAAATTCACCATTATCCTGGAAGTAGCATGCAAAATTTAACAGCGCCCACATGAGTATGACCACTGTGAGTAGCGCTCCGCATTCTCTCAACCTCTTTTATAATGAATTCACATTATCCAAGATGTGTACACACCGACAGGGAAGTGAAGCATTTGATCAATTCCTTCTAGAAAAACACAATGTGAGCGCCAAGCTGACCGGAGGCTCTGCAGACGAAGAACTAGCTGTTTGTTTGTTTGCTCAGAGAGAGACGGGTATATCTGAAATGGAGAGAGGTGTAGCACAGCTCGCAGTAATCTCAGTACAGCGGAGTTTTGTCGGGAGCTGCGCAGACAGGAGGGTGCTGGAGAGAGTAAATAATGCATAATCTCCAAGCAAGCCTTTTCCAAGGTATCACATCCCATCAGTGAGCGAGTCTTTCTCTCTCTTTATTGGGCCCATCAGTTTGACAAGTGCTCTGGTTGCTGTTGTGCAATATTGAAGAGGAGCGAAGTTAAGAGAGGGAGAGAAATCTCCTGCTCATTGGCATGAGAAATAAAGGAAGACACATCATCCTATAATACTGTGAGTAATCTATTTTTCTCTTTCATGTTACCATCACTTGTTCCTTGGATGAAAAAAAAATCACATCTTTGCATGGAACTTGAAATTGAGGCAACTATAGTATCGAGCCCTGTAATTTACACATATGGAATTTTGGATAATAATGTGTAACATCAAAATATGAAATTAAAATTTAAAATTCAAAAATGTAAAATTTGAGGGATACGACCTTAAATGTTAATTTTCCATCATTGTGCAAAAAAAACTTTGCAAGGATACTCAAGGTCTATGCAATGACACACAGATGCCAGCATGCACACAGATAATTTGAAGAAAAGGTTGGATAAGAGAAATGTAAAAATGACCATCAGGAAATTAACATGATGACTACAGAATCTTAAAAGAGGTGAAACACAGTGCTTACTTGGAAAATTTAGAGCTGTTTCCCAAATGATTTCTATGAATCACACAATCAATTGTTTTGCAGATTTTTTTGGCACATTATTGGCTGGACAAAGATATCTGCAATGATAACACAAGTCAAACATCCACCAAGAGAAAAAAGTGTGTGCAGAGCCTGGTATTTTGTTGGAGAAGAACCAAAAAACATTTTTTTTTATCCCAACATTTTGTCAGCAAACTCTTCAACGGTAAAAATGCTAGCATGGAGTACTGGAGCAAATGATCTACCGGGGACACATGAATGACTTTAGCGTCATATATTCACATCATGTAACAGGTTTAGTCGGCCAACTCTCCCAAAACCGTTATGTACTCACACACCAACGCTACAACGCAACATTAAGTGTCACTCATTCGATTCACGCACAGAAACCCTCTGAGGCGGTCTGAAGATCAGAGCCGCCAAGAGTGAATTACGTGGTTAAAGTCCAAATGTTTGAAATCGCAAAGTCACGGGGAGGGGCAGTTTTTCCTCCAAGGCTGTCACAGCATCTGTCGTCTCTGCCCTTCACTGTCAGGACAGTCCCAGTGCCACGCACAATAACCACCCAGTCAGTGAGAGGCAGTGGTGGGATTCATGGGACAGCATTGTCTGCCGCATTTGTTACTGCTGTCACCAGCTTTAAGTGATATCTCATAAATAGAGTGGGCGGTGGATGTCAGAGGATGTCTGTCTTGTGTCCCAGCGCCATCCAGCTGTCTTTGTGCCACCCCCCTCCAACCCCACCCCCCTCC
>OMLF01050828.1:12023-45896 GCA_900302615.1 Holocentrus rufus
CACCCTCTCTTTTCCGTCTCTTTGCCCACTCATTGGCACTGTGTGACATTGATGGAGGGTCAAAATTGCACAGAATGCTAAGCAGTGACTTGCAAACACAAGCAAAGCTGAGCAGAGGCCTTAAAAGGCAACTCAATTCACTCTCAACTCTCACGAAGATTTCTTTCATTTTTGTGCTTGTTTGTTTGTTTGTTTATATATGTATATATTAAATGGTTTCCTCAGGGTTCATGGTATGTATAATGAATGAGCCTCCAAAGCTTTCAGGTAGATGCTGAGCAGTTTAGTTGAATGCTCTCTCATGCACAAGCAGCAAAGTTTCCCCTCCAGATTTCTTACCTCTCCACCTTTCACATTAACTGAACTTGACTGATGGAATGTTACAATCCCAGTAAGAAAAATGAGAAAAAAGGCAGCGAAAAGCAACTATTCCTCTTGAGGGTATTTGAGAGAGGAATGCGCAGGAGACGCTCATGTTGACCACACTGTTTGTCGCCGCTGAATTCAAGACCCATATGTATCGTTCTACAGCAAGCCCATAGCTTACCCAGCCACGAGCCCCTGGAGACATTAAGATAATCAGGGCTAAGCATTGAGTGTAACTCTCCAATTGTTGGAGCGGTTAAGTGTGACACAGTAGCTAGGTAGAGCCTCTATCACAGTGAAGCAGTAACCCTGATTTACCCTGGTCTCAATCCCTCCCCATGCATGGCTAAGACAAGAGAAGGTGCACAGTTGGCTCACACCGAGGCCTGGGGCCACTGGCTTCTTTATGAATGCCGTAAATCAAACCGGCATGGGTATGTAATTTTTTACTCACACTCTAAAATTCCTCATGAAGTTTGCATCGCTTCTGTTTTTCTTTTTTATTGGCGCAAAGGCAAGAACTGCTCTGATGGTCCACTTGCTGTTTCTTTGGGTGAGAGCACAATGAATAAAATATAAACTTGTCTGTATATGTCGGTGGTGTGGATGACATAATGCACCGTGATGTGAAGGTTGGCATCCCAGATGCTGTGTGAAATAGTAATTAGTAATATAATTCCCCCAGTATGAATATCACATTAAATGTCAGCCGCCTAATCAAATCATAATGATGTTTACGTCATCGAGGAGAATGCCGTTAACTCATAAACCGTACAAATGAACTCCCCTGATGCCATCAAAAGGCAGACAGTGATGAAAAATGAAGATTTTGCACTTATTTCATTGTGCATCTGCTTGTTATAAAAAACATTATTCTGTGTTTTTAAGGAAAGCAGACGAGGTGTAGGGAGACATGGGTGTTTACATGATTGGAATATGTATGACCGGTGATATTGCTCATCTTGCTGCTGCAGACCGTGTTTTCCGAAAGGTCATTTTGAAAGGGCTCATAAAAGCGGCGGCCTCTGAAGAAGCTGCGAGGCGCCGATCCCGCTCTGCAAAAGGCTGCGGCGCCGCGGAGTCGCAGGTTGGGCTTTTAGATCTGACTGATAGACAGGGAGGGAAAACACAATTGGCTCATCATAAAACTGTCCAGCAACCCCAATCATCCACATCAGCGAGCACCATCATATTTCAGTGTCACAAATAGCAAACCTGTCATTAATAGATCCACAGAGATAGTGGAGCTGAGATCAGCTTCCCTTTGCACCGTGTCACTGACAGTGATTTCTCTGATCTCCACTTTCATCATTTCTTTCATTATTATGATTTTTTTTTGAATGGTTGACAAGACTTGAATTCCAAGATGTGTGCTCAAATTATTTCCCTCTTCAAATAATGTGGATTTCTCCTTAATGTGAAATGACTGCTGTTGGCATCATTATGCACTGACAGCTACCAGAAATGGGTGAGCGCCGGAATTTGATTAAACTGTTACATTGAGCTCCATTTGTCATTCACTGCAAAATATTGCATCTTAACAAGTTGCCTAGTATTGTGTCTTAGAATCTTGTTTTACTGAAGAGGGGCAGGAAAAAAATCTTCAGTTGGATGAGGTAATCCAACTTGTTTCTGACACATTTTTACCTGCATTGACAATATTGTTAAAGTAAATGACATCATATTGTAATAAGGCAGATTCCTTTACTGGCATCAAGATATGTGATTCAAGAAAACCTCTGAGTCCATGAGCAGATTCTTTCACTTGCTTTGTGTCAGAAAATAAGACTCAATCGCTTGCTAGGATGGATGGTGTTTTGCAACACCAGAGCTGTTTCTTTTTTTCTTTTTCTTTTTTTTTTTCTTTCATGAAACTGCATTGGTGTACTCCTGAAAATCCCCATTACATAAACAATGCATATAGGCACAGCCGTAATGCAGTAGCTGCCAGTATATAAAAATGCGAGCAGCTCTCCTTTGATGTTTTCAAAGAGAAGCTGCAAATATCAACCATGGCAATGGACAGAAATATCCTGGGCATTAGTGCCTGCTGTATTTCTGGAGGAGCGGAAATTGGCTGAGCTGTGGTATTTTGATTAATATTCTCAGTCACTAATGACTGGCAGACCAGAGAGCCATTGGCTGATGAAAGATAGGTAACCCTGTGGTCTTGTAAGAAATATTCATTGAATATACAATATTCACTGCTCCTTGTGACTTGCAGAGCCTCTGTCTTTTCTGTGACACTCTGTGAGAGAAGTCCATAATAAAGCCTTAAAGTCACCATGGAGGGAAATCAGTGCAACACATTTTTTAATAGGACTTGGTTTTGGCACACTGGAGAAGTTGGCACATATTGTTCACCTGGCCCAGTTATCAAACAGCTCTTTGTCTATTAGAACACTTATACAGCTCATTGAAATGGTGTCCCATTTATTTCTGGAACCCATTCTGAACCAAGCAGCACAGACGATCTCCAGTGTCCTGTTTTTTTATAAGCTGGCTTCAGTCTGTCTCAGCTGGAGTCCTGAGGAGAGACAGCTGAAGGAGCCGCAGAGAAACCCGCTTTCCAGCACGATGTGACGAACACAACTCTGAAGCCAAACTTTCAAAGTAACATATCTGTTATGCAGAGCGCGCCTGCGAGCGGTCACACCGCCCGTCTGAACTGATTTACCATCTTTCATCATGCAGTTTTGAACTTGTGCCCCGTCTGTCTGGTGCCGTGTGAACAGGGCTAATTTGCATTGGGCTTGATTGATTACCATGTTTGTGTATTTCTGAAAGGGATAGCTGCTAAATGTATCTTGATCATTTTGAAGGATTACATGGCTGAAAACATGGGCATCAAGCAGCTCATGTAACACTGATATGGAAAGCTGCTGATGCTGTGAGCCTGTGCCTGATTACTGAACACCCCACAGGCTTCAGTGTGGGGTGGGGTGTAGGACCTTGAATTCAAGAGGCGTACAGTGAACTAAGACAGGGTTTAGTGTGGTATTGATAATTTAAAATAAAGATAAATGATGCTCTAATCACACAAGCATATGGCAAACTTTCCCTCATACATTTTCATGATAAGACAGGCTTATTTAATGGATTAAAGCAATAACTTGGGATGCTCCTGTAATAGGTTGCCAAACTTGGAGTAATCAGTCCCCTTCATTCTCTTATTAATGAAAGCTCCCAGGATGACGCTCCTCCACTTACAGCTGCTTCCATTTTCTGCCGCTGCCCTATATACACCAAAACCTGAGGCTACTCAGCCCTGAAGTCTGGCACTCAACTCTCTGCGAAAATATTTGGCAACCTTTAATCTGAAAACCTCCTTCACTTTGTACAATTTATCCTCGCAGATGATCTTCCATGATTCAAGATATGAAACAAATCCTCCCTGGTAACACTTAAAAAAATACAGCGGTTGGTGATGGAGCTTGCATTTCTTGACCTTTTTGGTGGTATATTTTTGGCCAAACATAGACGATGTGACACCACATCAAGATATTTCTGTTGCAGCTACGTTTGATGGCAGAAAAATCTCAGCGGTAAGCATTAGGTTTTGGTGTTATTCCATCAGAATCAAAGAGAAAGGGCTTATTTCTGCACTCACCGCTTTACACAAAAGAACAACAATTATACAAGAAGATTTCCATCCTGGAGGGATTAATTTTTTGATGAATTGACCAGAATGCAATGCAACTACAAAACGTGTTTGATGGCAGTTTTGTAATTTGTTCTCTTATCTGTGTTTATCTTATTTGCTCTCTCTCTGTTCACTTATTCTCAACTAATAAAAACTCTCACTCTCTTGGTCATACTAAGATGTAACTATTGTTATCACATTCACACAGCACAAAGAAACCTCTTCTGAAGTCCACAGTCATTCTGAGAAATGCAGCACATCACCAACTGAAATAGACAAGGCCAAGCTGAAAGCAGCTACACCATAAAAGTAAATTACAACATTTCATCACAAAATAGAACTGAAATGGACTGAACTGAAGACAGAACTGAGGCGGTGGAATATCTGAAAGTCTCACACTGGACGAGTGCAAAGCACACACGACTGTGGACCACAGACTGAAATGCTGCAGCACAGCTAACACATTGCATATGACAGGTGGGATCCAGCAGAAGGTCAGGTAAATGGCTGACAGACCCGGAGGGTAAATTTCCTCCTCGTGTCAGTGAAAGACAATATCAGCATCTGTGGTTTCCTCTCGGGTCTTCTCTCAATGGTGATTCAACCTCTCCATCTACCTCGCCTAAGCAGAAATACATGCTGAGATAGGTGGAAGAGATCTGACCTTCAGGTGCCGAACAGGCCGAAGCTCTTCGATGGACTGGAGGCCTGTCAATCACATGACACCTTCAGGGAGAAGACAAAAGAAGAAAAGCATGGCAGGAATATGATCAGACAGATTAAGGGATCCTTGAAAGAGCACCACTGGGGCCAGCTGTCACTCATCAGTGAAGGAAAACCTTTTTCTTCATTTTGTCCAACCTTTAGGGAAGAAGGCCTGGGGAGATGAACAGTGAGTCATCTGCCCGAGTGCAGAACAGGATTTGTTTGACTGATCTCCCACTGCATTCCCAGTCTTGCTGGGGAACAGGAGCTTTACAGGTATCTCCCAAAATAAAGGACACACACTTGATTGTTTTAATACTGTAATGGGCTTACAGATGCATATACAAAATTGATCAATGTTATTCCATTTCTAGAGCACAGCCTGAAACTGTTTTTCCTAACTGCTTGCCTGCTCTTACAGCAACCTCTACTGTAGTTTCGGTTCTGGAAGTCAAGAGCCTGTAGTGAGCTCCACCAATCGTGAGCCATGTAACACTAGTTTGTAGTCGGGTAAGCCAATCAGTAGTAATGTAATACTGGCCTGTAGTCAGTCCTGGCCTGGTTCAAGATGACAGTAAGTGCGGATCCTTTGACTCAACTGCCAAAAACATGGAATAAGCATGTAAATTATGCATTTATCAGTCAGACAGATGATGAGAACCATGTAGACTCAACCATCAAATTATGTGCTTTTTCCACATTTTTTGTCAGTTGGGTCTGAAGGATCCTATCATCAATTGATCCTCAGCAATTTTGCACAGTGCATCTTTGTGTTACATGTGATGTTATAATGGTCTGGTACTGTTTCCTTTGCTCATACAACTTCCAACCATTTACCATTTTATGTTCCTCTTGAAGTGGTAATTGAGGGTTTTTTTGTGCTTAAATTTGTGTTGTGCTCTTTTGTGATGTGAAGTACTCATTGCTGTAGTGTTTGTGCACTACAGCTATAGATCACCTGTCAATCAAACAGTGCGGGCAGGACTGGGATATCTTTTTTATCAGCTTTTCTGTTGATGAAGTTTCTTAAGGTGCCGCTCTCTCACATGCACACTCAACTCATCAGTCAGCCAATTAAATTGCACGTGAGAGCGACAGTCGAAACACACTGTGGAGTAAGTTGCAGAAGGACCAGTTAAAAGGATCAGTTACAGTTGGTAGCTAGTTAGCGAGCCAGTGCTTAGTTAAGGTTAGCTAACAGCTAAGTAGCTCTCCTAGTTAAATCAATGAGCTCTGAAATTAATGTGACATCTTTGCACTCAGCATTGACCCACAGCCACAACAAACAGATGTGTTTATCAATGGGTTAAGTATCTGTCAATGATGGATGACCAGCAGTAGCCTAATGACGGTTCGATAGACGTAACCTGAGATAACTCCAGGGAGGGAAAGTTGAAGGGACAGAGGTGTGTGAGTGCGCGTGTGTTTAGGTGTGTGTTAGATAGAGACAACAGATCAGTGGAGTATGTGCATGTGAGATGTGTATGTAAGAGAGATTGAAGGGGAAAGTCAGTTGTGAGAGGAGCAAGTAAAAAAAAACAAAGTGCTTACACAAGAAGTAGGCCCTGCCATTTTTATAATAAACTAGAGGTGCTTTTTCATTTCAGTACCTTTTTAATACCCAAATTGAACAGTTGATAAGATAGTTTACCTATTAAGATAGATTACTAAGTTGAAATGATGTGTGCTAACGGATCATTTTGCATTGGCTGTATATACAGGGCAGGGAGATCATTGTCTTCCAAGTGGGAGGACAGTGATGGTTATTATCCTATTTTCAAAACAGATTAAATGATCAATTTTTTAAATATCTTGTCATATTTCTGTCTATCTCACAGCTCCCCATATACTTTAAAAGAATTATTAAGTTTATATGGATGGTAATAAATACACATAACAAAAGTATACATGATTTGTGTAAATTGAATATACTAATTATTCCTCTGTGAAAATAGCACAAAGTTTGTTTAAGAGAGCATAATAACTTGTTTACGACTCAAATTTGCCTGTCTTGACTTGAGATTTGACTTGGGACTTGATAAACAGGACTTGAGACTTGTAAAACAATTACTTGGTCCCACTTTTCTCACATGTACCAAAAAACAAATAAGAAGCAATTACACCCAGGATGACTTGTTCAAACTGGAAGAAATCATAATCACTGCTGACTTGTTAGGGGATACAAAAATGCATAAACACATCTTTCTTCCCATCTGCCAAGGGATTCTTCCAGGAAAGAGCACTGGATGTTCAGAACAGCAATGTAAAAGCTCTCATGAACTGGCTATGGGTCATATCATTATGGCAGTATATCAATTAACAGTAGGCAGCAGCAAAGTGCACATTCATTTATAAGGAACTGATGATCAAAGTGTTCAGTGGCCACTAATGTCCTGCGGATGGGAGCAAATTTGTCCTGGGAGAGAGACTCCCATCTGGACAGAAAAGCTTCACCACAGGATCAACCACCCTCTGTTTATTGGTGTTTACCTTGGCTTCTCAGGCAGTCGATGGTCCTAAGCCATGCCGGGAAAAAACAGCACCCAGTTTCATAACAGAGCCAGATTCAGGGTCATAACAGACTTTATGACCCTTCTGCTTTTTTTCCCCTTGTTTACCTGTGCTAAACCACAACCAATGCCGTCCCTGAAGACCCAGGAAGTAAAGTGGCAATTTCCTAGCAATATATACTGAAATAAATGTGATTAAAACAATCAACTTTAATTAGAAATTGGAAATATGTGGCATTATATAGGCTGCATTGTCATCCATCCCTCATCAAAAGACAAAATGAGAAAGAAATGCCTTGCTTTTATAATGCAGAAATTATTCTTAAATCTTATGGAGAGTCCTTTCACTAAGCTTCTACTCAAATGAAATGCTGATGACCTCTGCTGTCTGACGTACACTCCAATAATGACACCGTCTGTCTCAGTGGAATAACAAGCAGGGTAAAGATTATTCTCCAGTTGCATACATTTTCTGCACATGTATCACTCTCAAGAGCGAGATGAATTTGTGTGGCACGAGGCCTAATGGTTCTGTTATGGATTTCATAACAGAGATGACCATTTCCCATTCATCGAACAGTTGTCCACAAAGTATCATTAGAAATAATGTACTAGTGGCATTACTGTAATAGCATGCACATTATTATTAAAATGTTAAAACTTGGCAGTCGTCTAGCGGACAAGCCATCAGCAGCAAAAGGGTAATGTTATTTTCCTGGGCATTCACTTGAAAGTATGCACATATCAATGTGGTGATTATATTCAGGGAATACTGAGTTAAGCTAAACATTTTTATGATGGAAAATACTCCAAGACAGAAAATCATGCTCACCTTTAGAGTTCGTTTGGATTCAGAAAAACAGACAAAAGCGGAATGCATTACTTATAAAACACATCTTTATTAAATGAAAAGTATCTTCTCTCAGGGTCAAGTAGGAAATAGACTTTACAAATATTTTACATGATCTTTTTTTTTTTTTTGATTGAAACTTAGGACAAAACCACCACAAACATGAAAACATCAAGAAAGAAACAAAATGTGAGGACTGTCACTATGCAAAAGGAAAAATGTACTGTTGGGTTCAGTAGGTGACACTGGACAGTGGTAGTTAGTTGTGAGACATACATGGGTAGTATGGGACAGGAATCACAGTGGCCTACACCCCAATGGACATCTGAGATTATTGAAACAAACTTGTCTAGTGGAACCTAACCCCTGCATATGTATTAAAAAAAACTATTGTTTAGACTCTCGCGTACAACTGAAGTCAAAGAAATACATATCTGTGAGTGAGATGACATGTTGAGGGCCGAGTACAGAATGTAAACCACATAGCCTTCTTTACATCAATGCAAATGGAAAAACAATGAACAACCAATCTTAAGTTATACTAATATAATATACAGGGATTTAATATGCAGCATTAAAGCTTCACTAGGCAACTTTGCGCGCTGGTGGTTCCAGATGGCAACAATAAGTGCCAATGTGAAAAATCTAAACTTTTAACAGACAGAAATCCTTTCATGTGACATCAGTAAACTGCACACAGCACGCTAATGTTTACCGAGCCGGCCGGTCTGTGATGCTTCACACCAAAGGACATCAAAGAGATGAGAAAGGCAGAAGATGTAACAGACTTTCTCTGGACAAAGTGCTCACTCACCACTGCTGAAGAAACAGTTTTGACACCAGAGTTTCATTCGGGTGAACAGAGCGGATCTGCTGCCTCTCATTTAATGGATATGGGACCTGCTCCTCTACTGGAACTCGACTTGTGATTTAGCCTGGTAAGACAAGTTTATTTTTACATTGCCTAGTGCAGCTTTAAGGTAATGAGGCATAACCAGTTACCAGCTCCGGTATGCAGGGGCAGTGGACCGAATAAAGTGTCTTCACTTCACAGTACCAATACCAGTACTGGCCTGATGAGGGAGAAGTGATCAGCATTAACGGCACATTATGTCGCCTTACATCTCACTCGTGACCTGTCTGATGCCTCTGTGGCTCCATGAAAATAAATATTAACTGGGTGTAAAGTTGTGTTCAATTCAGTGGTGGAGCACCATGGGGCCATAATTCACAAAAGGCTGAGGACTTCACCTCCCATTATCGTATCAAATGTACAAACATGATGATGATGAAGAAGAAAAAAAATTCAAGACTTAAGAAAACACATTCAAATGTCTAGATCTGCTGGTTGCAATGTTTACCCCTAAAAACTGTTAAGGAGGCAAAAAAAAAACAAACAAAAAAACAAAAATAAAAGTGGAATTCAAAAGTAAAACGTTTAGCTGCAGGCTTGGCAAACCTATTCCAAACTCTTTGGCATATAAGACCAACAAATTTAATGTTTTATAATTTTATTTACCTTTATATTTATCAATATAAAAAATTGAAATAGAAAAGAAAGAAAAAAGTATCAAATTTCATGTCATCTATGTTATCTCACAATAAAATGTTAACATCAAAGTCTTTTATGCCAAAAAGGCTCTAAATCAACCCTAAAAAAATTTCTCTAAGCCTTTATTTACACAGCAACATGTCGTTGTAGACTAATTTCTGTACAGCACATTCATTTTTATTACAGCACACATTCATGGCTCACGCATCCTAAGTACACACCGACTCCAAAGCAGAGAAAAATAGGATATTTAGGTACCACTTGTGTGAGTGTGGGGGGGTTCGCTTGGGATTGTGGGGCTGCTTTTTTTGTGTTGTCATCTTCCTGTGACTGAGTCCTTCATTTTCCAGGTCACATAAAGTCATTGAGCTCTGCTTCCAAAGCGGCAGCCATCTCGTCTGCTTCCGAGCTGCTGCCTTCCTCTTCCTCGTTGGAGTCCTTGGACGACTCATCGGCAGAGTCCTCCGCCTCCCCCTTCTCCTCCCCGTCGTCGTCGTCCTCCTCTTCCTTGGCTTCGTCGAGCTTGCGTTTGTGCCCCCTAGAGAAACGAGACAGGACGGTTTAGAAAATGGGACTGTAAATCTTTCATCTCGGGGACTTCCCATACTGTACAGCCGTTGCCTCAAAACAGCATTTGCATTCTGCCATCTGCATTTTCAGATTACAGGCGTTATGTGGTGAGCGTCTCATCTCGCAGATACACAGATGCAGTGTGCTGTGTTGTTTCTGATGTAATCCGCAAAGCAAGTTATGTAATTCTTTTTCTCCAGAGCGAGCGACCCGGAGAAAAGGTGGTCCTTGATGTCTCTATGAGCAAAACCACTGAGTAGGTTTGAGAAAAAGATGAAAGCGTGGAACAGACTGGTGCTTTTAAAGGCTTGTAAATTTCCCCTAAATGTCTAGTGACTTTTAGCGACAACAATTTAGAGTTTGGGACTTTGGAGAACAGACTTCACATTTCTTGTCATTTTTTAATGAGATTTGCCATCAGCAAAAAGAAAAGGCAAGGAATAATTTGCCATGTACTATACTGCTTGTTCACAACAGGATGCCCCCTTGAGAATGACATAATGTAATAAACAAGGGTCTCTGTTCTCCATACAATCTGTACCCACTGAGTAGTCGAACTCCCCTCCAGCTGACGGCACTCACAAAGGATTCAGAGAGGCTGCAAGCAGATGCGAAGCCCCTCTCATGTTTAAGAGTCAAACAGTGCTGTGGTGACGAGGGATTCAGAACAATGACTGCCGAAAAAGCGAGATATGAACAGCGGAGAAAGGAACAGGGGAGGAGGGGGCGGCGGGTGGAGAGGGGTAAGGATGGCTTGTAAGAGGAAAGAAAATGGGATGAGACACTGATGCCTTTTTCACCTTGCATTAACATGGGTACTGGGTGGATGACAGAGCAAAAACATGTAAAAGTTGGGTGTAAATACAACAATGACACACTGAAGATACGAACTGCAAGAACAAACAAATTTCCAGTAGGGAAACAAATTCAAGTCAAGCAGGTGTCAGGAGGCTCGTAACATACTTGTCAAAATGGACTGTCAGGATACTGGTGGATGGGGACCAGGAGAGAAGTGTTTACTGTCATTTTTAAAACATGCAAATATTGCTAGAGGAAGAGTTTGCAGCAATCTGAGAGAAGGATTTATACAACCTGGATATCAGATGCATGTTACAGACTCTTGCTTGTTTTGATTTTGACATCTTCGGAGGTAAGAGGTCAGGATTTTATTATTACAAACTGCCGTTGTCAGACATGAAAAACGCAACACCTGTGTGCCAAAGGACTTTATTGCAGGAAGGAGCAACCAGCGGCTGGGTGTAAGAACAGAAAATGTCAAAGCTTTATGCACTCACTATAGGTTGCATTACTATCCTGTTTCATCATTCAGCAATAGTCTTATTTATATGGAAATAGAACAGGTTATTACTTGAGTGCCAGGTGGAGATGGAGCCACTGGAAACAAGAAGCAGCGTGGGTTCAAGATCAAACCAAACTGGAGAAGAAAAAAATTGGATGTATTGCTACGAAAAGGACTGTGTAACACGGCTGTAAACATGCCGCCCCCTCCCTCTACCCCGGCTCCAGCGTGTGCGTGACATCCCCTCAGCAGACGGGCTTGTTAGCATGATGCTAATGAGGCAGGTAAGGGTTCCGTATGATTGTGGTGGAGGCCTGACACGGGTCCTGCAGAGGAGACCTCTCTCATTAGCCCACGGCACTGTCAGGAGGACCTCGCTTACCTCCCACAGCAGCAAGGCTCTCATTGCTGTGTTCATTAAAGGTTAGATGTCGGCTAACATTGGTGGAGAGGATTCGTGAAATGACAGTTACAGTGGACCCCTGCAGGTCGTCTGGTGTGTGTGTGTGCGTGTGTGTGGTAAGGCTGCACAGCTCTGATCCTCCAACTCAAGTACTTTCATTTTCAAAGCCATAAGACCAAGGCTTCATGGTCAGAGGGTAATGTTGAGGTTGAGCAGTAATGGCTCAGAGACGACCAATTAATGACATCTATTTATTTTGCAAAAGAGAAAATGAGACAGGTGGCAATTCCTGATGCACCATCATCAGTGATACTGTTTTTGCAACCTGGGTTGGTTGCTGACACTGTATGAGTCACTACTGTGTGTGTGCGGGAGAGAGAGACCAAGAGAGAGTGCAACTGAGTGTGTGTGTGTGTTTGTACATGTGTACCCCTCCATCCCTCTCCCATCTCCAAATATTAACAGGCGAGACAGCAGGGGGGAGTTCCTCCATTGCTTTCTGCTTCACATCATTACACCCAATCTGAAGCCTCGTCTATTAATCCAACCACCCACAGACAGACACTACAGAGACCCCAAGAAACTCCCATGGCGTTCCAATTGACTCTGTAACAGGTTTCACCAGTCATCCACTTAGATTTTACCTGCCTTCATGGGGAGTTATAACTACAGTGCCAAACAGCTTCTTTCAGTGACTGGTTTACTCACATTTTCGCAAGTTTAACTGACAAGGTAATTCAGGACAATCGACTGCTGATTGGCTGTCTTGCCTTTACTTTATGTTGAATTTGACATATGACTGGCAGTAACAAAATTTATTAAAAAATGTATTATTCACCATATTAACACAGTCGCCATCCCGATTTTACATCGTTCTGGGTGACTGGTGATGCTCAAATTTTTAAAACAAAAAGGACAATGTCACACCGCTGTGTCCAAAGTTGCATTTCTTACAAACGCTGGTAGTCTGACACAACATAAAAAACATACAAAACAATAAAAAGTTAAATCAGGTGGGACATCAGGCCATGGTTCAAGTTTAAACAGCGTATTTGGTCATCAGCTACTGTTAGCTAACATCAGGCAATAGCTAATTTTCATGTGCATTAAACCACATCCTAGCTACTGTATGTCAGGCTTATGATAGTAAAGATAAGGCAAAATCAAAGCACTGTTGGCGAACAAGCTTGCAATGTAACTGGAACATCATTGGGGCAGGAACAGACAGGAAACAGTTTCATTGCAAGCTGCATGGCAATATTTAGCCTAGCTAAAAGTTTTACAAAAGTGTTACATCCAATGCATTTTACTAAAAGGCTTTAGGCAAACTAAAAATATATGTGGCCAAAATGTTCATTAATATTTAAGTATAAATTATGCCTTTTTGATCACTTTAAGACCCTTCAAGAAGATGAGATGCTGTGATGTAAACGTTTGTTTCCACAGGAAAATGACATGTGATCTTTTGTTTTCAAGACAGTTTCTCCACAGTTTCCCACCATTATCCTGCTGCTTTAAAGGGTTTTATCTCGCAGAGGTGTTTACGATACCATGAAAGGATGGGCAGTGACACATTCTGAAGCGCTGTGTGATGGATGAAAATGTTAATCTTTTATCTTCCTACTAAACAATTAACCCACCTCTCCTAATTTCCTGCCTGCTTACCTTTGTCTCTAGGGTAATCATTACCATCTCACCTTTCTAAAGGCCGCAGGGGTTTGCCTTTCAAAGACGTCAGAGGTGTCTAACACACAGCGTATTCTGCTGCCCTCCAAAAGAATATGAGCTCCACTACTTTCAGTCTCTCCACTGGAAAAGTCAAGAGCTCAGATAAGGAAGGCATCACAGCAGTGAACCACAGGGCTTCACTGCTGTGATACTGAATTTGTCTCTTCTTTAAAATTACTCACCACAGCAACTCTGAACATAACATAATTAAAGGGAGTAAAGTCTAAAGTTAGACAGAGGCAAGAGAAAACACACCCAATTTAAGGGCCAATTCATATCCCTCTTCCCCCATCCCATTTCTTAAGCAGATGACTAATTAGACAGTTCCATTATTAAGAAGCTCCAGGGCTCCTTTTCAGAGAGAGCAAAAGGTGAGGCTGATCCAGATAAAGAGAGAGTTAGAGACAAAACCGTCCAGGGAGAGATGAAAGTAGAAGGGTTCCCCAGGTAAGAAGACAAAATGAGAAAAAAGATGAAACCATAAGGGTTTCATAGTGCCAGGTTGGCTTGCTAATTGAGAGTCTCCCCATTATTCCCTTTCATATATTTCACATGGCGAAACTGCTCAGATAATCACACCTTATGAAACATTTCCTTCATTTAAATATCCTCATTACTGGCTCTCACTTTGGCCAATAAAGCTGCACTACTGGCCTGTTGGGAATGTGTCACCCAGCCTGCTCCCTCTCTCTCACCGGCTGTGAGAGAAACGACATTTTTCATGTCCAACTCGGACACATAGTTGCTATCCGATGTTGCAGGGCTGCAAATGCATTCGTAGTTTTAAGTGCAAGCCAGTGCCCTCTTGTTTGGTTATACTTCGCAGCGAGCAGGATGATCCATTGCAGAAGTTATGGCAAGTAGTTGTGGCATGTTGACAAATGGATGGATTGCATGGGGCCTGGAGTGTCGCTGGCCCCGAGCCCAGAGACAGCATTTTACACGAAGTTCTCATCACTGACATTAGAGTCAATGCAGGCGTGATCTGTCAAATAGCATTCATCATGTATAGCTGGAGCCACTTATATAACTATTAAGACCTCTTTCCAAAATGGGCATCTTCAAATTGGGTTAATAACAACAAAAGCATATGGCTAGGAGGCTTACTGTAGCTCAGACATCAAGTCCTCTCCAGAGGTTTTTGGAACCAATACATGGAATCGAATTTGTCCTCAAAATCCCTGCTTGTTCCTCACAAACAACGGTAGTACCAATTTGATGTGGCCATGCCTGTTCATCTTGCATAGTCAGAAACATCACGGATAAACAAAACAAAATGGCTAGTGGTTGTTAACAGGTGTTGTGGTCATTAGTTTCTAATTCTGTTATCTGTATGTATTCTGGGGGGATGTGATTGAGTTAGGGGTGTCAAGAGGACATGCTACATAGCGTCTAGCGGGGAGCAAATGGCCTGAAGCGACATCGGCTTCAACACAACATTATTAGAGATACATAAGTGATATAAAATGACTAATATTGCTCAGGAAAACTGCATCCGGTCCAAGTCGAGCCACATTTACGAGATTGTGTGCCTCAGTCACACAGTCCAGACGGCACTAATGCTGCCCTAGGGAGCATTCAGAGGGGCTAAGTTGGGAAAGACTTTACAGAAATGGCTAGGCTACACTTTAATCTTGTGATGCAGTGCGCACAGCGTGGCAGAGGAACTACTCCCACTGATAAAGCAGAAGCAGCAGCACAGGCAGGCTCTCACTGAAGTCCAAAGCTCCAAAATCTACCCACAGCATCCCAATCTAGGGCTGGAGAGGAAGGAGGCGACAAAAGTAGGGAGGGGGTTGCAGAAAAAAAATTAGCAGAGAAAGAGAGAGACAGGAATTGTGGGGGAAGCCCTGTAAAAGCAGATACTTCAAACACTTGTCACAGCTCTGTGGAGCTTTGCTCAGAGCAAGGGAAAGAGTCGGGGAAGGAGGGGCTGAGTGAAAAGGGGACACAGCAAAAAGGCAGTTGGAGGAATGAAAGTGTGAAGAAATAGATAGGGGGAAAGGAGAGGGAGGTGGAGTGAAACAGTGAAAAATAAAAAACCGTTAGGAGATAGACCCAAGTCCTCTTGGCTTGTGGACTTTCACCTGTGTAGGAGGTATGGAAATAGACTGCAGGGTCAACTGTGAGGTCTCATCCCAAGAGAAGCTACTCAAACTAAGAACCAGATAACCAAACTGCGATAAAATCAATGTGGTATCCATCCACACTCCTCCATGGTGTTCAATCCATAGGATTTTACATAAGGTAGCAGCTATTTTCTCAGCACTAGCCACCTACAAAAGAATCTGCTAGTGAGTTCCTGGATGGAACGTGTAGCCTATCAAGTGGAGAGGGGATACTACTCAACTATGTCAGCTATTTCTATCTTTACATTATGCTTACAATATACCATCTTCTCGTGTTCTATTTACAGTGCATTTGTCAGTTGTAGATACAATATATCCACCCCTCACCCTATATTCAAATACTCTGAAAGCAGAGAGCTGAGACGCAGTGCAGTTTTTATACCAACTTTTCCTGCCCTTCATCTTATCTTACCACTGTGACTCACAAACAGAGGAGGATAAAAGAACCAGCGCTGATGTGGGGACTGGGAGGACTTTGTGGGGAACATGGCAGCTTTGCTTAGCTCTGCTTCAAAACAATAGGACCTTCACTAATGTCCAAGCAAATGCAGACCTGCTTGATCATGCAACCAAAAGGGCCCACATTCTCTTAAAACCCCTCGTGAAAAATACATGTTTCTGGGAAAAAAATGGTTGCCCAAGTTTATCTCCCTTTACAAAGTTTGACTAGACAGAGAGCATACATACAGACACAGAAGCAGAAAACTGCTGATGCCGACATCCCAGAGCTAACAGTGTGGAGAAGGTGTGATGTGGTGTGTCAGCTGTGTGAATCACTGTCACTGTCATTTATATCTCCCCAGTCCCTCATGTCTGCATCAACCCCCCCTCCCTCCCCAACGCCACCACATCTCTTGCTCAGCCACAGGCTGCAGAATCAGATTAAAGCCCCGCGGCTTCTTTCATACGAGTTACATCTTTTCTCTGTCTGCTCGCTGGCAGCATCAGCTTTGACAAGGCTGTAGGGTTCCCTTCACGGCAGCTTGGGAAGGATTTGGACCAAGAGCTTTGGACCCTGCAGTCGATTCCAGAGCTGGGGAAATAACTAAATTAATTCATAAAATCCATCTTTTTTTAAATCTTCAAAAGGGTACCACAGTGCCCTTAGTAGCTGGATACCACCATGTGTGCAGAAGCATCGATTCTCATAAAAGCCAATGTGTCCATCAAGCGTCCTGTCAAAGTGTCTTTGAGAAAGTCACTGAACCCCCTGATTTTAAGTTGTTGCGGATAAGAGTGTCAGCTGAACTGCTGAGATCTAAAATGTACATAGCAAATATCGACTGATGTAGCCAGGCATCAAACAACTCTATGAAGGTGAGAATGGCTGCCTGTGGACAAGCCTGGCCGTGTGATTTCTGTTTTCTTACAAGGCAGCTGCATCTCCAACAGTTCCAAAGCTGCTTAATTCATTTATAAGCTTCGAGTGTCCTCATCCATAAAATATTTGAGTGGAGTTTCGCTTTGAGGTTTTCTGTCTCTACACCCACTACACCAAAAAATATGTAAACACCCCTGCTGCCACTTCTATCTGCTTTCACTCTTATCTCTCACAAATAGTAAAATCTATTCGAGCAAGTTGTCAATGAGAGGTGACACAAGATAGATGGGCTGGGTGATGATTCTTCATGTAGTAGAATGATAAATTGTTGGGTGCCTTTATCCGAAGCATTGGACAGTGAACACTGCACAATTTTAGCATGGATTGTCCCAAGCCAACCTCTGAAGCTGGCAGTATGGTAGAGGCAAAATTGAAATTTGGCATGTCTGCACTGGCAAAATGGCTGGCTTGCAACCATAACAAAGGGTCACATTGACTTCGAGAATGGTTATGTGTGCAGGCTTGCCAGCCAAACCAGTAAAATCTTCTCACTGCCCACCGTCTTTGGCTGCAACAATTTTCTATGACTGGTGGTGTTGTTTTGTTTTCTTTTTTTTTTTTTTACCAGAGTCCTTTGCAACACATGTTTCTTCTTTTTTTTCCAATATTGTGCTTGCTGCTCATTTTCGCAGACTCGTTGAAGTTATGACAGTTAAGTGCACACAGAGCTCATAACAGACTCAAAGAGAAAATCTCAAGCAAACTGAGCACCAATTTTTGACAGCAAGAAGAAAGCTGCATGACAAATTGGGGTTAACTGTTATAAGATTTATTATCAGTTTCCCTGTCTCCTCCTACTTCATCGTTAACCCTGTGAGTTGCACATGAAAAAATGAAGTTGTAAAGTATCCACAGACATTTGCCCACAGTGCCATGTTTGACAGCAGTGCAAAATAAGTTTTGTTTCTACTGTACTGCACCTCAACACTAGCAGTATGAGTATTATGCTCTATTGACTGAGCAGGCAGATCCATGCTTACCTGCAAAGTCAGAAGAATATTGGTTCACTTCATTTAACGGTTTATACCATTTTTCAAAACATGAGAAACATCACAGCAATTGCCATAACAATGAAAGATGTGTTGGCTACATGAACATGTTACAAAATGTTTCTGGTTCTGGGATCAGACTCAATCTGGAATGTATCTGCATTTATGTAAACTGTTAAGGATCCTGTGACTCAAAAATGAGAAAATAAAACTGATATGGCATTGTTATCAATTGTGCTAAGATATAAACCTCCATTGCAACTCTGACTCACCGGCAAAATGAAACCAGATAGAGAAAAATTAGGCAAAAAAGAAACAAACAAACAAACAAAAAAACATTGTTTTAGCTTCCGCATCAACGATCAAGTACAACAAGTGCACTGGTGCTGTCTAGGTGCTCGGGTGCAGCGCTGAATGGTGTGGGGGTGATATGGATAATTGGAGGGAGTGAAACTACGTCGACTTCTATTAACACCTGAGTGCTGAGGCAGCACAGTGTTGTGACTAAGAGAACTGCTGAACAAAATATTAAATTCATGCACTGACTTGGCCACTCTAATTGGAAAATCACAGAGCTACTTCCCAGTATACGGACGCAGAGTGAACGAGCCTCGAGTTGGTTGATGTGTCAGTTTTGCTGTTAATAGAGTAAGCCATGCTTGACATTAAAGTTTCACTATCATAAAAAGGCAGCACCATAAGATAGAGGAAGGTTTGAATTATAAAGACAAAAGTGTGTTTTTTGTTTGTCTGTTTGTTTTTGTGAATCAAGCATATAAAAAAAAAATTACCCAATGAAAAACAATAAAGATTTGAAATTTTTATCAAGCTTGGATTGGGAAAAAAGACCCACACATGCACAATACGTTAAAGGGGTATTACGTAACCTATGATTTCCATAGAACCAACAAGAATTGCAAAATCAGCAGACCTTATTTCCTCCTCCTCACACAGCTCGCCATTCCACTAAGTTGTGGTGAGCTGCACCTCGCTCGTACAATAAAGTCATATTTGCTCAAACAGGGGAACTTCAAAACAAGGACCACTCCATGACACTTCAGCTGCAGCTCCCAACTGGATGACAGGACAGGAGCTCTGTGCCATTCCAGTAGGACGCCATGGAAGCTATGCTTCAATAAAAGGATCACAAAAGTCAGCGCAGCCTTGCAGGAGCTACTCTCTGCCTTCGCTTGATCGGTCCATCCAGTGAGCAGAGACAATAAATGAGCAGTGTCTTAGCTCAAAGCGTTTCCTCTGCAGCCGGCTAATTGCCCCAGTGTGACAGGGCGGCTCCTAATGAGGAGGCCCCTCTTCACACCTCTGGCAGCCCTTTCACTGGGGAACAGAACAGCCATGTCTTTCTCCCTGTGTGGCCCCAAGCAGAGACCACACTCAGGTCCTCCAGTCAGCAGTGGTCAAAGTGTGAGTGTTACATGACAGCATGTACTTATTTTGCCCGCCTTTGGAGAACCACTTTGAGTTTAGACCTTTGGAGTGTGGACACTTCTTTAAAATAAACCATCAATCGATCACACCAGGAGAAACACATTGTAGAAGACACAGAGATACGGATTATGCAGCAGCCTCCAAAGACCAGAATGCATCACAGGTGCAAGACATGCAGCATTTGAGTAAGGGGCGCAACTCTCAGGGTAGTATCTGTTTTTCTTGACTGAAAAAGCGTTATCTCTTGCTGCCAGTGTCACTATTGTTCTCTCCGTGCACACACAGAACCTACAGCACTGCTGAGTGCAACACAAATTCATGCCTCTTCTCTGGAGGCTGTCTAAAGTCATTTTGGGAAACGCAGGAAATTACAAACTGACGGAGACAGGTTGATCGAAAATGGGTACACCCAAAAAGTAAATCAGAACACTTCATCGTGAAATAACTTTGGAAAGCACTGAACGTCATAAATTGATGATGACAGTGTAAAGGACGGTGCACACAGAGGACGTGCTTGCAGTTAGGACGCAATGCCAGTTAAAAACGAAGAGAAAAAGGAGGCCGTTTCACCATCGCTATGACAACACTTCGCATCGCATCTTGGCCAGCTACATACCAGTCGTAGGGATCATCAATCCACATAGCTGGCTAACTGGAATACAACCATCTCTTCCTCAAAGCTTTTTTGCTACTAGCTTTTTGATCTTAACTCATAACAGCTCTGGATGATCGGGCACCACGAAGATTAGACTCCTCTGACATTTTTGATCATTTGTTGATCAATATTTGTCCCACCCCCTCCTTTTGTGATTTGTGATTGGTTATTTGTTCTAAAACTGACAGTGATGAGCACGGTGTCTGGGCAAAAGTTGAACAGATTTCAACTTTGGACGGCATTCAAAAACCGCTGCGTTCTATCTTAAGTGGGAGAGACATGCCGCCAAGGGTGCTTTATGCCTCGCAGACCTCTAAATGGAAGGTTCTCAGAAGTATAGCAATACAAGTGTGCATGTTTGTGTGTATGAGTGAGAGTCTGAGTGTATGTACAGTATGTGCGGCTATTCGTGTGAGTATGGGTGGTGATAAACACTGGATATTAACAGGCCAACTTGCCCCCAGATGCCCCTCTTCGCTTCATAGTGAGATCAATCACACCCGAGCACATAAACAGAAAAATTGCCTGCATCACTTGCTGAGAGCCGAGAGGAAAAAACTAGGTCAGACTCCTCGCAGTTTTATTTTTCCTATTTATGTATTCTTTCTTCCTCCTCCTTTTTTTATATGTGAAAAGCCTGAGTAAGCATTCCTACTCCTCACAGTCTACCAACCATCTCGCACCGCTGAGCTCTGTTTTATCAGGGAGGGGAGTGCTGGGATTGTCGCTGCGGCTCTCCCTGCTGCTCCGGTGAGAAAAAAAAAAAAACAGACTGTCTCTTGGATTCGGTGCACCCGCGGGGCCAGCCGAGCAAGGCAGAGGGCTGTCAGCGTCCCTTAAATCCATGTCACATTTATAATCTTCCCCTTTTGAGCGTGGCATCTTTCATAGCACCTCTGGGATTCAGGTGTCAGACTAACAGGGCACCTGTGTGTCACATGACAAAATGTCCCATGAGCCAGGCTGCCTGTCACTATTGGATACTATATAAGATGAGACAGGGCTTTCAAGTGGTCCCTCACAACACATATACACACATTTGTATTTCTACACTTGTGAGGAACCGCTATCGACTACATTCATTCCAAACCCGGGTTTCCCCCAGAATCTCAACAGAAAAAATTCAATAAAACCAAAAAGGAAAAACTTTAGGAAAAAAAATTCACAGCTTTTCACAGCTAAGGAAAGTTTTTTTAAAATGTATTTTTGCTATTGTGTAGGCTGTGTGAATTGATCTAAATATAATAACAAGATGACACTGACTGATTCTTTCGGAGGGGAGTCGAACAAAAAGCAGCAAACTATATTACGTTTTTTTTTTCCATTCCGGAAATATTAGAGATACAGGAGCCACAGCTGATCACAGTCAGTTGGCGATGTGAGTGATGATGAAGAGAACGACCAGGTGGGGTAAACCAGGCTGCTCTTCTTACTGCAGTGACTGACAATGGAAAGAGCCTGGCTGAAACAGCAACCACTGATGCAGGAGCACACCATCGTATCCCTGGCTGAATTATCCTCTTTGCCACATGGAACTCAACCTCAAATGCATCCTTCCTGGTTCATGTTGTTTTACTAAAGGAGGGAACAGTCTGGGTCTCTACTTCAGTGGGACTTACAACTACTACTTCTGTAATAAACGTGTAAAAAAAGCTCTAAAACATACGCTACATTCCTAAAAGGTGACTGTTTGTAATAGTCCTTTAATTTACTTAGTTTCCCAGAGAATTTTGTTGTTTTCCTTTGAATGTTGGAAGTTCCGACTTTAGATATTGGAATTTCTGACCTCCCTGACATGGACCCAAGCAATAATCTCTGGCAGGTCTCTGATTACAGTACACCTGTGTCCAGGATAGTGCTAGTGCCACAGCTAGTGCTAGGTTCATTCATCAAATTAAATTGTTACGTTCTGCTATGGTAAAATCGTTAAAAGATGCTCCTACAAAGACTACAAACTGGTCCAGATCGAAAACGAACGGATTTTCAAACCATTAACAATCAATCACAGAAAAAGTTTATTTACTGATTTATCCTAGTTCCGATTTCAATGGACAGCACCACTTGACATTTCCCATCTTTCTGTCTGAAATACGCCTCTCTAAATCCCATGACATTCTAGAAATTCCATGAACAGTGGCGACTTTGATGTTTATGACCATGCGACAACACAGAGAAGTACAACCTCTCGCTCTAACACAAATCTCCTCAGTCCCTCCGGTACAAATAAGCTGACAGTCGACCTTATCACCTCAGCAAACTCATCCTCACCTTCCCAGCAGCTGTTGGTCGGAATACAAACTCTGGACAGAGCCGCCTCAGTCCGGAAAACGGCAGCTTTGTTCACTGAATCAACAGCAGCACGAAATCAACTGTGCTGGAAAGCGCTGCCAAAGAGTATTTGCACCTGACAAATCACATAATTGCGGAGCCCAGGAAAACAGAAATGACTCTGGCTACATGGCACAAAAAAAGGAACAGCCTGAGTACAGTCTGCTGCATGGAGCTGCGTATATGGTGCTGAGGTGCCGTTTTAAGCAACAAGTTAATTTCAATTAGTTTGTTTGTTTTCTCATCTCACCGAATGTCAGACACCTGCATAAATTCCACCTTTACTGGCAGACATTTAATTAATCTGCGCCTGGCATCAGTGTGCCCTGCAGCAGAGAACAGATAATGAAAGCTTGCCTTCAAAGCAATTGCAAAAAAAAGAAAAAACTAAACAAAACAAAACAAAACAACACAATAAAAACAATGCAGACAAACATCAACACTCTGTATTTTCGTGGGAGGAAAAAAACAAGTTTCATAAATGAGTAATATGGGCCCTTATTGGAGAAGAAGAGTGCCATTATGGCAGTCCTCAAGGTATCAGCCTGTCCTTAAAAACAATTACGCACAGCAGGTTAGGGGACCGCTGGGTACAAAAGTTCTAATTGGAAAGCTCCTATGTAGTGCAACTTACATGGCAACATCAGCCCCGAGGTCCCATTTCCACAGCATCTTCCCGTCTCTTAGAGGAGAGCGATTCTGCTGTTACACAATCCATCTACTCAAATGTGACAAACGCCACAATGCATCTCTCATCCAGTCAGCGTTCGGCGGCGATTTCTTAACATTTAGCCATGTTTACACGCCGTCTGTGCTGACCTCAGAAACAGTTCGCTGCAGTGAATAACTGAAAGAGCCGGGCCGTCCGTCAAAAGCCTTGGACGTTTTCGATGACCTGCAGACACCCTGTGTAGGACTTGGAGTAGCACATGAGGAATAGCGGCTACCATTAATTACATAACAGAAGGCACTGCGAGGGAATTGAGGTTTCACACTGAATGACTGAAAGCAGGGAAACAGGGACAGAAATAAAATGAAGATCCTTGGTTTAGCAATATTTCATGAGAACACGCAGTCCATATACTGGGCCTTCTGGTAATCCGCAATATAGGGGCAAGGTGCCAGACAAGACCGTCAGCTACCAATAACACTGTAGCCTGTACAAGAAGAAGAAAAGACACTGGGAGGAAGGGAGAGGAAGACAAGACAGAGAGGGAGCGAAGAGAAGAAAGCGAGAGAGAGAGGCCAATTTACAGTATGCCAACATGGTCTATATTTTTATTTTCCCCTTTCATCTCAGTCAGAGCACAAATTGAACAAAAGACAGCAAATGCTGATGAGATGCTCTACCAGCCCGTGTTGTTTTAGCGCCGCTCTTGGCAGAGGAGTAAGGCAAGCGGCGGGATTTAAATAATCAGGTTCTTCAGTGTTCTCCTCAGAAAGCGACGGCACAATGCAGAACATTTTATCATCAAGGGACAAAGCCTGATTCCCCCGAAATCAATATGCTCTGATTGTGTTCTTGTGAATCTGCTTTACCTCTGACGTAATTGTAAACGCTTACTTACAAATGTGGAGTAATAAATAGGGAGCCCGTAAAATCTAAGCACTGCGTACAATATTATGCAACCCTCCCATTCCCAAATAAGGCAAGTAATGGCTGTAAAAACGCCATGAATACGTTACAAACCCTCACCATTAATGCAAACATGCTTTTTAAAAAGAATGAATGCTAAGTCAATAAATCTTGCACCAACATGTGGGAAGCTCATTCAATCTTATTTTTCTAAGTATCATTTATGCTCGGGGCATAAAAGAACATCAAGTGAATTCATATTCACTCAGCCATGTGGGGGCAGTTACAAGGCAATTTGATAAGGTGATGAATGTCAAGCATGGTAATCTGGCTCCCCAAACTGTTTAGAGAGAGAAGTCAACACTAAAGAAGTTGTGATGTGTGAAAGCATCTGTTGTTTTCTTTGAAAAGTTGAAGCTATGTTGGGCAGTTTGGTTCACTGCAGACAAATCAGCCATCACTGACACATCACATTTTATGGTAAGGTTTAGAAACACTTTAGAAACACATTAAATAGTGGTGCAAATGTTTTTAAGAATACTGAGGTATCCACTAATTTGGATTTAAAGGAAAACCAAACACAGAGGCTGTGACAAATTGAGAAAGAAAGAAAATCACATGCTTGTTTTTGGGCGAAATTGCACTAGGCAAGATTGGCTCTATAATTCTAAGCATATCTCATTCCCCTCAACTGAGACCCTGGAAATTTGCCCTATTTGCCTAAATTAAATTCTGGTGTTGGGTATGATTGTCTCTCCATCCACAGGGAATGTCAAATCAAAACTGAAGAGCAAAATACAAAGTGTTGCCTAAACAACAGTAAGTGAGCGCTAAATCCAGAGAAAGCTGGACTCAATAAACATGAAATCCTTCACATCCCTTGTGAGTTTGGTGTCCTTTGGTATAAAGCGATCACAGACCGGCCGAGCTGGTGGAGCATGCTGTGTGCAGTTTGCTGAAACTCCCAGCTGATGATTTCTGGGTATAGACGTTCAAATTTTGCAGCCTAAGTTGCCCAGTGCAGCTTTAAACTCAGCGGATGGATTTTGCAGGTTGCAACGAAATGATCATACAAGACCATGACGCAATCTGTCAGCTTGCTTTCATCGGCACAGGTGTTAAAGTTCACAGGGGCAGAGACGTGTGGTCGGAATACAGTGAGCTGTCTGAGGTCATACTGGGCTTCATCCCCCAGGGAAAAAAAAAAAACAGATCTGCCTTCTGAAAGAAACAATAAAAGAGAAGTGGTGGCAAGTGATGACAGCTGAATCCATTGCTGTTCTTTGCATATCCTAGGGCAATGCCGAAATGATGGATGGTGGATTTGGCGTTAAATGAGCTTACAAACGTGTGGATGAGCAGATACTACGTTATCTGCCTCTCTGGGGGAGGATGCACATTCCACATTAAAACAAATGTGAAAATGAAGGATCTTCGATGGTGAGGCTTGCCATCAATCAAAGGGAAGGAGATGGAAAATATTCAGACCATTCTCTATTGACAGCAACTGAAGCAACAGAAAAGGGACGGAATCAAGTGACTGATGAAGAATACTGTGCATTCTGCCTTGTTGACAAACCGGAACTGTAAAACTGTCATTGCGCTCCAACACTTTTTGTAAACTTGTAACAAAGGATTGGAAATGCTTGCATAATACTGTTGTACAGAGTCTTTCATGAAGAATTTGAACTGTGTTATCGTGGACTTAAAATACACAGGTTGTTACACCAGAATAATGGCACTGTAAAAAACATAGCAGTTCATTCATTTTATTGCTTTGATTTGACTTGGCTGTTAGCTGACGACCATAAGAAAGCTAAATCACCGTTCTGTGACCACTTTCAGACTGATGGATATATCAGTGAGCAGAAAAGGTTTTTAAACGCCCTGCTGGACGTACAGTGGCTGAGGCAGCCTTATCAAAAAAAGATGTAGTTACTAGCTACTCCCTTGTAACAACGCATTATGTAACAAGGACACATGCTGTAATAACTCTCCAAAATGTAACACATTTTCCCTCTGTTATGTAATAACACCGCATTTTGTAATTGACAAATTTTGTAATAAACACCTTGAATACAAACTTATTACATAACAAATTGAATTATTAAAAAGTGCAACCCCTGCATTATGTAATAATGACTGCATTATGTAATATGTTATTACAAATTGTGGGACAATTTTGAATTCAAAAGGTTTATTACAAAATGTGGCAAGTTCATAATAGAGAGAACATTTATTACATTTAAGAACAGTTATTACAAAATGTGTCATTACTGCATAGTGACTTGTTACATCCCTCTTTCTTTGACTGTGCAATGGTAACCTGTAAAACACGGGAAAGAGCTGACTCCATCAGAAATCTGTGATTTTCTTGACGCTCTTGACAAAAAGCACGATGTTACAGGCAGTTATACTTTTCATTACAATGAAGCGCAGATGCCAAGAATATCAGGTTGTAGTTGCTGCTGGAAACGCACTTACCCCTGGCAATTTAATGCATGGAGCATCTGACAAATTGAAAGCTGGAAGGCAGGACTGATGAAAAAGGAGTTTACAGATGTAGAATGGAAAACAACTTAAAAGTTGTGTGGCATTATGGAGCCTATAATGGAGCCTTGCCATCCCACTATGTGCACACGTCATGTACATCAGCTGCTGTGAGAGTTGTCTTGTATAAGTGAGGGAGCTGTGGGGAATATTGAATCTGACCGTCTGATTACATTAGATGTGGAATAGACACGTAGTGAAATTTAAGTGAGACACACAGAAAATGTCCAGCAGCTTTCTTTGATTTAAAACTGAACAACACAGAGTTGAAATGACTCATTATCCCAATTAATGAAAATAGGTTACAGTTTACATTGCGCTCCAGCGGTAGCATTCTGAGTTTCCTTTGTAGAAACAATGCTGTGAGTCATACAGCTCCCTGTACCTTGTATTGTCCCACTTTTTCATTTCATGGACTGTCTTGCACATGAAAAAGCCAGGTATTTGTTCGGCTTTTATTCAGCCTTTAGGTTTAGGAACGCACACCCACTGAGGTGCTGGCAGGTGGTTGATCCTAGTCGGTAGAACAAAATCTATCAAGTTATACATTCCTGTGTTTTATTGGGTGCTTGGTTAATCACCAGCTGTTTTAGGCCTTTCAGGGTTATGATGTCACTTCCATGTATCACCCTGATGAGGGCCAAAGGACCAAAAACATCTGTGGATTAAATGAGCATCCATCAAAACAGAACTGTTTTATTTCATTATAATGACAAGGATCTTTTTCAGTGTTGTGACGTCCGATTGGGAAACAAGATTATAGGACCTATTCTTGAAGTTTCTATTTTATTCTGGCAGCATACACCATACTTTAGACTTAGACTGGAAAAAACAATAAACAATCTAATATAACATAACAGCTTGAGACATTGGTCATAAGACAATAGACATGCTCATGAATGCCTGTCAATCAGTCCAAAAAGCCTACACCCAGTTTCTGAAAGAAACTAAGATGATAAAAGGCTGTTTGGTGTAAACTGCAGCTGAGTACAGATTTCAGTCAGAACGGCGGCTTATGGACCAAAAGTCAATACGCTTTCATCGTCCTGATATAGAATCCAGCTAAAAGGAGTCCTGCCGCGATTTTAACGGCAAAACTTTCTCTGTTGTTCTGCCCTGCAGGAACATAGAAAACAGTCAAAACTGTTCAAAAGCCAGGAAAAAAACAGAGGCCTAAGTCCCACACAAGTAGGTTAAACAGAAGCGTATTTGGAAAGACATCCTCAACACTACGTCGTGATCCAGTCTCAGGAGACCTGGGTCTAACCTGAGTGAAAGAGAGAGAGAGATCCATATGGTATAATAAAGCACTGCCTATTAGACATAGACCTACATAGACTCACAAATCTCCAGAGAGCTTTGTGTTTCTGTGTATTCAAAAGAACATAAAAAAGCTGCCCAGTGCCACTGGGATTGCTACAGGCAACATGAAATCTCATGATGACTAAAATCAATATTTGGTTAAGTAAAGCATTTCATTTGTATTTATCATTCCATCAGGCAAACCGACATGGAAACAAAACTGATGTGAATGATTCAATTATTAATGTCCACCTACAAACACGACTGAGTCAGCACAAATCTTACTGCTTGAACTCCGCCAGGTTCAGATGCCAGAGGCAAAACACTTCCCATGTTGTGGTGTGTGTTCCCCTCAACTTCGACATGAGCCGCCCATCTGGGCGAGCCCATTTCCAAATTGTGCCTCAGCTTTATTGCTGAGGCGCCGGCATTATCAGATGAGGAAAAGCGGATATGCACCATTTCGTCAAACACGTCCCTAGGCGCTTGTTACTTAAAAACAGCACGTTACTTAAGATCGGCCTCCGCGTTTACTTACGCTGGCACATGCTGACAAAGCACTTATGAGGACTTTTACAACGGTGGCGCGTACATACGGTCCCTCAGAACTGTGGTCTCTGCAAAAACCTTGGCTTTCTTTCGATTTTTACAGAGCAGAAACCCTGCTTGCGAATCGAGTTCATGAGCGTGAAATGATGGTGTCAATATTCATGAATGCAAAACAATAACAGTCATTCTATAAAAACCCACAGAGGGGAGAAAAGAGGGCAGTTAAATAATATGCGAGCGCGGCAGTTGCGAGCGGTGCGAAATGACTGGGAATTTCTCTGCTGTGATTGAATAATCAGTGAGTGTGCATCTCACACTGGAAGCTAAATGGGACGGCTATATTGTGAGAGTGAGAGGGTGAAACAGCCGCCTCGTGCTGCATTCCCCACCTCACCACATGACCACAGCTTACAAAACAGACCAGAATTTGGGTCATGATCATGTCAATCCCCCTCTTCCCTCGTCGCATGTGCCAATCTGAAGAAAATCTGCGGGACGATTATAGATAAGATGAACTTCATTGATTCCTGATGGGAAAGTGGGCTATTGCAGCAGAAAAAAAAGTAAAAATAACGAGAGAGATGCTGCAATAGGTGGCCGATTGCGCAGTGCCAGCTGGCAAGGTGGAGGCTTGCTTCATTATCAGTCGCCTTCAAAAAGATCTGTCAATCAACCTGCAGGCCTGAGACCACGTTCTTAATAAGGATCTCTATGACGATCTCTCAGAATAAAATAATCCACGGTGAAAATTGTCTTCTAAACAACCGGCTTTCCAAAGACTTCCATTTTAACTTTACAGTGGGAGAGACAGTAGGAGGATATAAAAAAGCAAGGGGGATCTCTCGTGGGCAATTTGACTTACTGATCTTTGAACTGCAGGAACAAAAGAGCCTCCGTTTCAACATTTGTTAGAGTCAAAAATCAATCCAAAAAAGCTACTCCTACCAGACGCAGGTAGGAATACGCTGTCTGGGAAAGAAGAGTGTAAATGAATAAATACAAGATTCAGACTGTAGCCTCTCTTTGATATCAAACAAAGAGGCATTGCAGTCAAAAATAAAGACATGACTTCAAGCCCCGCTGCCCGCCAGCACATCCATCTCTTGACTAATGAGAGCGCTCAATTTGAAGAGGCAGAACCTGTGTATGCAATAAGCAAGCAACAATAACACCCTGGGTGCAAAATAAGAGATTAAATCATAATGAAGATATTACATGGACAATATGCAAACAGACACAACCCTGCTTGGCCGGGATGGCTGTTAAATAAAGGCTTTGAGGGGTTCTGCTCAGTCTATCTTATCAATCTTATCTCAGATGGCGGACACAACTTCAGGGAGAATCGTGGGCTTATTTTGTCTGATTCCGATACAAGGCTGGCGGAGTGAGATGTTCATCTTTCTCCGGGCTACAAACACAGCGCCACGCCACCTCTAGCACAATTACCATCAAGTCACAGCAGCACTGTTCCTTTGGCATTGTGGGAGATTTCTCCAAAGTCGGTCATTTTAAGACCAAGCAACTTCATTTGTTAAACTTTTGCGGAATGCATTTTATTGTTTGCATCCAGGCCCATGGACAAGTTGTCCTTTATGAAAATTTGATCTTGTTGTCAACAACAGTTAAAAAAAAATAAAAATCCTTCAAGTCCGGGTGAAATATGAAAAACTAAAAAACATAGCTACCAACCAGAAAGCTGTGAATGTTATAGAGGATTTTAAACATCATTTTTCACACGCATCACACACTGATTTAAAAAAAATCTGTGTGCCACTGTGTGCTGCAGTACTGCACAGCAAGCCTTAGACTGCTGAATCCATGTGTTGGCTGAGAGTGTGATGATGCTGATGGTGCACGAGGATTTAGTGAAAATCCATGACGAGAACTGGTGGATAGCAGAATTACTGGAAGGTCTGTTTTGTGTGGCAGCAGTAAAATGCCTAAAAAGCACAACCCATTTCATGAGTAAGAATTAGCAGTTATGTTGATATACACAGCCAGCATGTACACACACACAAACATGCACATATGCATACACTTAACAATGTCAGACCTCCACAGTATAATCATTACTCCTGTTCTTCCTTGACAAACGAATGCAGCCGAACCAATCCATGTAAATGGATGTCTTTGATCAAGCGAATGCAAAGAGCCTTCTTCTAATTGTCTAATGTATGCTGCATGTGTAGTTGTGCACACATAGGAAATGCATGTATGAACAAAGTGCATAAAACGAGGAATGCAAGATAAGAGGGAAAATGAGGCAGGAAAGCATAACTGAGGGATGAAAGCATACAGGCCAATTCAATCAAAGTTTCACCAGTTGTGGATGTTATATAATCTTGTTTAGAGGCCATTGCTAATTACAACTTCAGCATACCACTGATATTGAAGATAATCTACTACATAACTATGGTGAAACTAAATGCACATTTACAGACTCCCATGCAGAGCCAAGCAGTCCCAAACAAAAATAAATTATGTTGTGGACAAAATGAAGGATGACGGTCTTGAGTTGTTCAGTGACAGATGAAACTTTGAGGTGTTTTCATGCAGTGTGATGACTGTTGGAAGGTTCCCGGATTCTCTACCATGAACAACCAATAGGAGCAAAGCTTGCAGTAACAAAAGGCTAGCATGCCTGAAGCAACATAAATGTGACCCTATTTTGAATTTGCGGAGCAGTGGCCATCAATTAATGTAGGATGCAGCCTCATCTTTCAACACGGTGTGATGACACACGATTCTACCTCGATCACACTGCACAGGAAAACACGAAACAGTCTTCTTTATTTAACCACTCCACCCTCCCTCAGAGAAGAACAACACACGGATGGGGGGGAGAGAGAGCAGTGGAGAGAAGCTTAACTGAGCAGCAGGAGACATACATAAAGCCATGCAGTCACAACACAGACAATGCACCAAACTGCCAAGCGACTACAGCGCCCCTGGGTTTAAAAGTAGCATCAAGTCCAACAAAGAGGGTACGAGTCGAGACAAAATAACAACTACATTTTGCTTTTTCCACTTTGGTGTCTGACAACCTGAATGGAACCCCCCTGCCCCATTTGCTTTCTCTATCACCTGCACTCTGGCAATGTTATAACATGCTCACTCAAGCTCACAATTTCCTACTTTCATTTTCACCCATAAATACACTCCAGAAAAGTGCGGTGCAGGGAAAAGGGTGAGGGCACATCCAAATGAACTCTCATCACCTAGAGAGACAGGAAATTAAAAATGATGAGAGCAGACAACAGTTTATGTGTTTGAGCAGTGGAATGGAATTAACTGCTTAAAAAAAAAGTCATGAGTCAAAAATATGTGTGATGAATGAATACATATAGAAATAGGAAGGGAAAACATTGGGTGACAAAGCAAGAAATGAGTAGACTACATGAGTAGTGGTGTAGCAGTTAAAACCTCAACCTCTGAGACCAAATGAACATGTAATGTAAAGGACAAGGACAAGCAAACATACATGATTTGATTAGACTAGTTTCTGTCCACATCGTGACAAACTTTGACAGCATCCAGCCAGAGGACAGGGAGGCCTCACAGTCTGATTGACTGACCTGAATCTGCCTTATAACAGCCATGGCTCAACGGCGACAGCACTGTGGTATAAACACTTTAAACTGTAGAGATACAAACTGACAAAGGGACGGATATAAGGGTTCTTTATGTGGAAAAATATGTCAAAAGGTTTTGTGAATACGGGTGGATTTTAACAATAATTTACAAGGAACCTAGAAGTTCACTGAGGATATCCCCCATTGATGCATCATGTCTGGGGTATCATGTAAAACATTTTTGTAATAAAAAATTACATTTAAAGGAATACTCCGACGTTTTGGGCAAAATACCCTTTTTTCCAATTTACCCTGACTGAGACAGGATGGTCGATACCATTTTCACCTCTGTATGTCCACTGGTTTGGTTACTAAGGTTAGCATTTTATGTTAACCTAGCATAAAAACAAAGTCTATAGGGGTCATTAGCCTAGCTCTGTCAAAGTAAAAAAAAATACACGATAATTGTGTAAATAAGACAGCTTCGGAGTTGCTGTAAGGTTTTTTTTTTTTTCAGTTTGAGCTAGGCTAATGACTCCTGTATACTTCAAGTCTTTATGGAAAGCTAACACGAAATGCTAACCAACAGAACTGAACCAGTGGACATACAGAGGTGAAAATGGTATCGAACATCTTGTTTCATTCTGGGCAAGTCAGTAAAAGGCTATTTTGCCCAAAACATTGGAGTATTCCCTTAAATGTCATTTTTTATTACAAAAATGTTTTACAAATAGTACTCCAACATCTCATTATGTGGTCTGAGCTGCTCACTTGTGCTACTATTGCTAACTTTTACATTTGAGCATTTGAACATAGAAAAGTGGAATTCAGCTGACTGGGTCTGTGTAACAACAATTTAGCAGTCCAAGGGTGTGTGTGTGTCTGTGCGTGCAATGTGCATACCATGAATTTCAAATTTCACCCCCTCTCAGACAAAAATCTTTTATAATTCTATACAGGCTGCCTTGAGTCCTCTTGATTTCTGTTGTTTGGGCGATGTCAACAGCTTAGCCTAGATGTTGGGAATTTCTGTTTGTCCAATTGTACAAAATATACCTGGGTTTGAGATTTTAAAACACTGGTCATACACAAAACAGCTACCCAGCTTGGAGCTATATCTAAGCCATTTTTCATTTGTTTTTTATAAAGCCTACTCACTTCCAGCTCGGCCGAAAATTATACAGCCCACATTGAACGCATCTCTTCAGTCATGGTTTACCTAAATCCTCTTTTTGTGTTTTACCTTTGTGTGTGTGTGTGTGTGTGTGTATATGTGTGTGTGTGTGTGTGTGTATATGTGTGTTTGTAGCATATTACTGCGTGGTACATTAATGTGCAAATTGATACATATTGAGTCACGCTAGATTGTGCGAGCTCCAGCAAGATTTGAAGTCTTGACATTAGTGATGTATCAAGAGTCAGCAAGATAATCTCAGTTATATTTCTTTTACTGTGCGATACACTGTCCCTGCTTATTCATCTAGTGTGATAATATTCATAACTGACAAAACAGAATCTGTGGAAACAGTAAGATGCAAGTGTTGCATGTAATCATTTCCATGGATTGATTTCATTTTTAGAGGTAGCACCTCCTCTCCTCCTTCTCGAAGCCTAAAAAATCTGTGAAATCCCTTATTAATGGTGTGATGCAATGCATTTTCAAAATGTGCTAGGATTTTAAAGGTTTAATATGTCCCCAGCCTTAGTGGTGCAGAGCTGGTGCAGGTCATGAGGGCTTAAAAATAAATAAATAAATATATATATATATA
>OMLF01050828.1:52821-67752 GCA_900302615.1 Holocentrus rufus
ATCCTATCCTTTTGGATATAGAATATCCTTTCGCATATGGAGCCTACACTGAGATTAATTACTTTCCTTCCCTCCACTGAACACCAATCAGATGGCATTTGGCCCTCCATTTTTTTGTACAGGAAATTAAGTAAAACAGAGCCTGTAAAAATATACCAAAGCTAATTGTATGCACATATCACTGACATAAAAATGTCAGCGCAAAACTTTTGTGATTAATCAGAAAGTTGAGATATGAAAATGAAGGGAATACTTTCTGGTGGGTGTATGGTAAAGATGAACCACATATATCTGGGAGGTATAGCAAATTCCCTTGATGCATTGGAGGCAAGATTCTAATTATGGATCTAATTATATCAGGAAAACAGCCCTCCCTCTGTAAACGACAGGGTTACATAAGCCTGGGAAGGTGATTATTAGTGAGCTGTGGGTCGATCAGTATAATAATATGTGGGATACTTAATTTGGGGTGTGACAAACTCGAATCAGGTTTCTGCCTTGATACCATCCACAGCCTGAGACCGTGTGTTTGACAGTCATGCAGTCATCGGATGGGGTATGGAAGGAACCCGAGGTGGATCTTGCCATAGCAAACATGTAGCCCTTCATCAACTGAGTCATTAGGAGCACATAATACTTTGCCAGCGGCCGAGGGAAACCTGGGATAAATGCAGAGGGACATTTCTCTTGAGGCCACAGCAAGGATCGTTATTGGCGTCAGGCCAGGCTCATTAAAGCAATGTTGGTTATTTGGACAGCCACAGAGTGCCTTGGTAATGGTACCAACGCCTGAGGCAATGCTGATCTGGAAACACAAACGGAAAAAAAAAAGAAAATAAATAAATAAAATCTCTAAACATGTTAGGTCAGTGTTGGTTGGCCCCTGATTTCATTCCCTGAGTCAAATTCAAATTACGTTGACCCCACAGGGCACCAACAAATTGCTTGGTAAGAAACAAATGAGACAGTGAAAGGGTTTTTGTTTGTTGCGCACTGACAAGAAACACAGAATAGGATTTCATCTCGACACAAATTGTTTTTTTTTCTATAGGAAAGTTCCCCGTCATTACAGTATTTTCCCTATCGCTACCTCCCAAGAGCTAACAGTTAGAATTTAGCAGGCCGCCATTTGTGTTAAATTGAAAGGAGCTGGGGTCCATGTTCCTGCCAGTGCAGATGTTTCATGTATCAGTCTTGAGCTATAACGATGCAGGCAGTTAGTCAGCATTTATTAGTGAAGGTCGCTGGAATGCGCTTGACTTCAATTTACAATGCTTGTTCTGGAGTCTGAGCAAGCTAATAAAGCACATGTGGATGCTTTACAACTGTAAGATTCAAGTGTTCTGCATTTCTGCTCTGACACATATTAAAAACCCATGACACTATCATCAGCAGAGATTTGTTAACACTGATACCAAGAAGATAATCTAACTACATCAAGTCAGTCTTCATTAAATCAAACCTATAGCCACGGCACACAGTCAGTGATAATATAACAGAACCATGTTCCTTATATAGAATTAATATATCATATCAATTTTGAGGTATGCATTACTGCAAGTGTAATTATTGCTTCAACTACATGAAGTATGAAAACACGTCGCTACTTTATCCATGCTGAACAACATGTAGCCGTTTCCAGATATTACGCAATATCAATTTTGAGGTATACAGTGATTAAAAAATGTGAGCGCTGCAAACATCATGTGCACAATTTCATGTATGTAGTGACTTGAGCTGCTGCCGTGACAATCAGCTCTGTTCCACTGAGGGTAAGCATGACCATACAGGGTAATGACAAGAACAAAACAGAACAAGCACATAAATAAGCAAACAAACAAAAAGACACACACACACACAAAAACACAGCCATACACTTCTTATTTCATATACATTTCTATACGCCTAGATGAATGAAATCTGGAACAGTTTAGGTAAGAAATGCTTTTTCCTTCTCTCTGCTCATGCTCAATGCTCATGGAAATCTTTTTAAAGTTTGTAATTTTACGACCATCGACTACACATCAGCTTGTACTTATAAATATTGGGCCATGTAACAATGATAGTAATAGTCCGTTTTTTTGGAAATATTTGGGCTCAAATGCAGTGATCATCTTATGGCATTTAACCCCATTGACCGCCATATATTCTGCTCTGTTTGACAGGTACTCAGCGCAGCCCCCAAAAGTCTGCACTTGCACTCTTTTTCTGTCTCACCGCAGTCAATGGCAGTGGTTCGGTTTTCTCTCTCTAAAGGCTCTGCTGACACCCTTAGCAGAAATGGAGGTGTTAGCAATTGCCAGAAACAGGATGTCCATCTTCACACAGCATCCTTTTCCTGGCAGTAATAAGAGGTCAAGCAGAGAGTGCACCATGAAACTTCTCCGGTGCAAAGAATGGCAGTCCCTGAAAGCTTGCTCAGAACCAGTCTGCTGGTCTCGTCATTGTGAGCAAAAAGTTACTTTTGTACAAGACGTTGTTTAGTAAGGCTGCTCAATTTTTCGGGCTAAATGGTTCAGTTGCTTCTCAAATACGGAGAGCAGCACCATTTGTGACTGCCCTGCGGTTTAGTGTACTGATTTATCTATTCAGAGGAGGATGTACAAGATGTAGGAGGCTTTCAAGCATGAAATTCAGTGTGAGTAGCTTCAGAGCACTTAAAAACAGATTGTTTGATCATCTGCCTATAATGCATAAAATAGAACAACTCCTAGGCCTGCTTTTACAAAACCTAATGGACCGAACTATTCATAACATAGTGTTGGGTTGTATTGCCATTATTATTCAATCTACACGGTTTCAACAGTGCTCTAATGAGGAGTGATACATAACAAATGGAGGTCAAATATGTCCAGAACAAAAGTTAGCTAGGACTGCAACCATATAAAACAGGAAGGCAGTCAGATCTAAAAACTGACAGCGAAACATAAAAAAGCATGAATACCCACACTGATATTTGCTTTGATGCCCTGACTGATGCCCTGGTTTTTTGTTTTTTTTCAAGTCACTTCACTGCATTCTGTCACTTCAAATGAAAAAATGCAGATGCACAGTGATGAAACATCAGCAAAACAGTCTGGAAGGAAAAATGAAAACACCAGATGTGAAGTCAATTTGATTCCTCCTTGAGGAATGATAATAATTATGTCTGGTGTGAACATCTGAGCAAAAAAAAAAAAAAAACTGTCATGAAAAACACTGTTCAGTGACTGGTCAGAGGACATGCCCATCACAATGACTGACAGGTGAGAGCTGGCTTGCCCAGCAAATCTATAGGGATTCACTTTTTAACACTGCACACAAATTTCTGTTTCATATTTCATCAGGACCAAGGCATTTTGCTCAAATCAAGATGCAAATCAAATCCATTATGTACCTGCAGAGCAACTGCTACAGTGCCTTGGAGGGGGCATGACTCACTATCAAACTGAGCTATGGGACTTGATACAATCTATGCAACATTACCCACGTATCACAGAAACATTGGCCACACTCATTAAACTATATCAGATTAACTAAAGTTTGTAAGTAAGGTGCAGATGGAGAGAAACTGTGAGGTCTGAGTTGTACTGATGGTGGATATACATGACTGTCTACAATTACCCTCGGTGCAAACCAAAGATCGAGTCATCGTTGTGATGATGAATTGCTGTAAGTGGTGTATTGTTGGCAGCAGTATAATTCCTGTGTCTTTGGAGCGGTGTGGCTAATCGCACCAGCGTTCAGCATCGGAACTGAGAGCAGAACACGACATTCATTAACGTCACTTCAGTGTGACTTAACCAATCAGAATTGCCAGAATCTAATAAGCCGGGCCTTGTAACATATCTGCAACATCTAGAGTGGCAGCTCAAGTTAAAGTTGAAGAGTCAATTGTTACCTAGTAACCAGATGGAGCAATAAGCTCCACCCATTGAATAGCACAGTGTTATGCTTTGCTGCTGGTGCTTTTATAATAGCAATGTGATCGCTGCCTATATTCTATTGTGATAAATGTTTGAGGTGCAAGTTTGAACAAAAATCTGTCGACAGAAACACTGTTCAGTGACTGGCCAAACAAAAAATCATACACTCCATCTACATGCCCTTTAGTCACTGGATTATTCACCACATAGACGCAGTGATTTCTCAAATGTCAGGTAAACGTGAAAGCCAGTTTCCATAATGAGAGTAAGGCATTAAGAAATACTGGTTAACACAGCTAGATTTCTACTGGAGAAACCCAATTACTGGGTAATGTTAACTCTTACTCTTATTTATGAAAAGCTTTTCATGACTATACATGTGCAAGAAAGGAGAGCTGATAAGGAAGCAGACACAAATACAGTAAACGCACTGCGCAACGGTCAAGAGAGTAAAAATTTTATATTCTACATGGTCAAAGAATGTTTGACAAATCTATGTCAACATTACCTCTGATGAAAATATAAGGACATGAAAAATACATCTGCCGCCACCTGCTTTGACCTTCTGCAGCAGAGCGGGCAAACCTCAGGGAAATCTCTACATGAGGCTGGTTGACAGCGACTGACAGGGAAGAGCCAGCTTAGACAGCTTTACTTGAATAAAATACTTGAATTAGCTGGAGTGCTGTTGTGATAGTTGATGAGGTGGGTAAACAAAGAAGGACAGTAGATTACTGAGAAGGACATGGGTATATTCTCTTATGTATTTCAATAGCTATTAGGCTGATGGGTGGGTATACTCTGTATTGCCAGAAAAAGGTAGATATACTATGTATACGGACATATACTGTTTACAGTAAATTTAGTCTATTACATGACTATTTAAAACATGTGGCCAGATGATGTTCTATATGGCCGAAATTCTGGAACATTAACATTTGTCTGTTAAAAAAATGTAAAGTGTAAACCCTGTGCTGTAGTCTGATTTTTGAAAGCGCTTTCTAAATAAAAAGGTAGTTCAGATTTATCTGACTGTTTGCATTAATTGATTAAAAAGTAGCCATGTGTAGTAATGTAGAAAATTGAGGATGTGATACATTGGGATGCATTAAGATGCATCGAGATGCATCGTGCAATCGAATTGTTGACAGGTGAATCAAAATCGAATCGAATCGTGAGATTCACACCTCTAATTTGAACACCCAGTTATTGTCAGATGACTTATCTATTCACTGGCTAAGCAGTGGAGAGCTTCACCTACAATGATGATGGGAATCAACAGCAAAGCCTCTTAATAGCTGTCCTTGGAGTTGAAAAGAACTTGGTTGATGATGATGAAGTTTGTGAGCAGCAAAAGTTCACCTGAGTTCTGACTCTGAGGTAAAAAAAAAAAAATATATATATATATATATCTCTCTTAGCATATATAGTATTATGGACTCTGCAGCACAATAATATACTTACAAGAAGAATTCAATAGCAACAGATGTAAGGCAGAAGCTGATAGTGAGACAGTGATAGACATTTCCATGAAGCCAGTCAATTAGCACTCACTGTCCAGGCCAAATGCTGTTTGCCCTGGATTATTGGAGAAAGAGCTCATGTCTTCACCAGGCAGAGGACTGCTAGGATATAAATTTCCATGGCAAAATCCACTGAGGGAGGATTATACATCCTTTACCTCTAGCAAATTTACTAGCTTCAGCTGTGAAGGGTACTATAGGGGAGGATTGGTGATAGATCTTTTAATGTGGGGACAGGGGAAGGGCTTTGGATTTTTAGAGTTGGGCTGACTTGATGACCCAGGAGATTTAAACTGTGGAATAGGAAATAAATGCAAACATATGAGGATACAGGAAGTCAAGAAGACATACTTCTAAATAAACCCACAAAAAAGACTTAAGCTATGTGTGACGCATCTACTGAATCAAGAGCAGTGATCAAGGACCTTTAATGCAAAGGAGAGACCTATTAAAAACAGCTCACATAGACTGTTTGATCTCATTTTTAAATTGCTACAGGGAAGGCAAAAGCTTAAAACATTTCCAACAGCAGTCATGTAATGACTCTAAATGCAACTTAACCTCAACAGACCAGAGAGGAGAAACAAAGGCAGAGGGTGATAAAAAGTAAAGATGGCAAATAAGGCAAAGAAGAAGCAACGGAGACCTCTGGTGCCACTCTGCTCATAACTGTATTCATCTCAGTCATTTGTTAAACCAGGGCAAGATCAAAGGCCATATGCTATCCACCTTTTGGACCCAGAAGCCAGCTCCATTATGACAGCAGCAGTTACAAGAAAGAAACTGAAACTCCCTGCATCTGGGAAGGCTAAAATAATCCTATATTGTTTAGAGAATACAAGCATCTAAATCAAAGGAGGTACAATGGCACCTTGTTGTCTTATCATTTTCTGAAGATCCTCTGCAAACAGGAAGATACTTTTCCTCATCTTCTCAGTAGGACATGGCCTACAACAATGCACCTGAGGTTAGTCAAGGATAGTTACGTAAGACTGAACTAAAAACATTACTTTTTAATGGAACATACTCAAATGTTCAATGACAGAATTTCAATGAGCACTCCAACTCTGAAAATGAATATCAATGAGGCTTTCTTTGGAATATGCAAGATTCAGACAATGGAAAACTTAGCTAGAATGGATCAAGAGATGACTATTCCCAAAGCAAATTGCTCCTAATAGAGTGGATCCTGATCTTTTAAGCAAGAACCCAAGCTGGAAATCGTCCAATAGTCCTCTCTCACACATACAGGTGAGAGGCAAAGAGAAAGACTAAACTCCAGACAGTCGTGTTGTTCTGGCAAGTTACAGTGGCCCGACAGTTCTCTGTCAGATGACTGAAGATATTTCTGTCAGGCTGCCAAGGACTGTGTGCAAATGGGGAACTGATCACAGAGAATATTCATGGCGCTCCAGGTTTGGGGACAGATGATGGAGTCAGGTCTGGGTGATGGAACAACTTGCCCAGGGGCAGTAATTTGTTGGCTGTCAGAGTCATGGCCGAATGCAACTGACCCTTTAGTACAGGCCTGACCTTTTATAACTCACTGCTCTGAAAATGTAGAGGCTGAAAAAACGTATCAAATGCATGACCATTTTCCGAACCATGGACAGCATCATGGCCACAGACACATAGGACAATAATGATTGACACAGTAGCCCTCTTTGGCATGGACAAGATATGAACATTTTCAACAATCTTTAGTATACCTTCACAAAGAGAGGAAAGATGAAGACAAAGCTTAAGGCTTACCTGTGCATTCCAGTGGTTTTGCCAACTATGTTTTTTGCTTTATTGAGTCAAAAAAAACTCACCTACTCATTAAATTTAGCAAGAAGGTCAAGGGTATGTGAAGTTGTGTGCTCGTGTTCGTGCCAATTGGATAAAAGGGGGCATGGCAATGGGAGTGGCCTATTGCAAAAAGGCAATAGGCCAGGCTTCCTAAACTTGGGGAAAACCCTCTTTCCATCGGAGATAACGTTGACATAAAATTGTTCAGCATTCTTCAACGAGCATGTAGAAAAGAAAGTTTTTCTCTCTCGAGCGTTTTACAGTGTGTATTTATTGTATTTACAGGTCAGTTTCCTTATCTGCTCTGTTCTTTTGCACATGCGCACTTGTAAAAAGCCGGTTGGAAATCGGGACTGAGAAATCGTGTTTCTCCAGGAGAAATCCAGCTTGCGTACGCTGATTTCTCTTAATCCCTTATCCCAAAGTCTAAAATCTGCGTTTTTGTTTACATGGCAGTTGAGAAATCGGGGAACAACTGTCTGAGGTGAGCAACCTGATTTCTTAAGTGCATGAAAAGGCAGTAATGGACTCTTGTGGTATGCATCATTGCACTCAGCAGAGAATTTCTTTTTTTTAATGGTGTGGGTTAGCCCCGCAATCTCGTTCTGTTGGTCCACCAGTTCATTGGTCCATGAAGTTGTACCCACCCTACAGCAGCTGCAACTTTCTACCTATGAGGCTGAAATTTGCCATGGAGTATGCATGGATGCATGTGCGTACGTGGTCACAGCTATAGCAAATTCACACTTGTTACTTATACACAGAGGGTCTGGGCCAAACTAAATCCACTGAGAAAAAAACCCAGTCTTCCAGGCTGCTCCTGGGGCTGTAATCTCACTTGATAAAATCTGTCCAGTCCAAATCTAAACGACCAGTCAGAGAAGGAAGCATCGCTACCTCACCGCCAATCATGTCTTCTGCACATCACCGTGCACTGCTGCTGTGTACGCTTGTTTCCCTGGCTTAGCTTACCCTACTGGAGTTACAGTACGTAGCTTGGCTTAGCAGTAGCTTATCTTACCATAGTTACAGAATGGCAGGGTCTGGTACCGGCTCGCCAGTTCTTAATCCGGCATTGCAGTGGCATCGGAGGCACACACATGACCGTGCACATGGGTAGGAAGCACTTGAAGAAGGTACTGAATCTCAGGTGGGTGCTGTTTGAGTTTAAATTTCTGACGAAATCCAACCCACTCAACAAAGTCACCTAAAGCAGCTTAAAATGACAATTACAGCCTATGGTCTTACAATATTTTATGAACTGCTCTGGTCTGCCTGTCATTTGGAACTCTGCTCAACACCAAGGTTCAACCTGATATGTTGCTATGTCTAAGCCCCATGGACTCCACGCCAAAAGAATGTATTGGTATTCCAGGCTGTTTGCATTCCATAGCCCTCGCATCCTATTAAAGCTTGGGCATTTTTATTTGAATAGCCTGCGTAATTAGAAGCTGATAGATAGCACTTTTATCAAGCCTGGGCAGGTTGGTCAGCCCAGGAGGAATGCGATACACCAGAAAGAGTAAACCTCAGTCCTCATTGCAGAGAATTAAAGCCTTGAATTAGAGCCTCTAATTCATCGACAACCACATCATCAGCGAAGGCAAACATTCTGGTCCATCTGTTATTTTGGAAGGAAGGAAGCTCCACTAGAACTGCTGTGATTCTTCACACTGAGGCTGCGACTGGACGTCAGTTGCCCCTGGCATGCAAAGCAATAGAGGCCTTTACATAATGCACCTGCATGGCTGACACTCACTGGTCGTGGCTACAACACAAGTCCAACAGGTCCCATCATGAAATCTGGACCAATTCCTGTCTTAACTCTCAGCAGACTGGAGGAATAAAACAATATATCTTGTCTAATCGTAAATGCTATAAAGTTAGAAACAAAAACTGCATACCTTTCCTCTCAGAAAAAAATATCAAAGGCCCATATCATGATTACTTTCCTTCCTCCATATAACACAGTTCAGGTATATTTCTCCCATTTCCCTGTATACTGGCAGACAATACAAAGGGGAAGGAGGTAAGGAGCAGTTTATGTAGTCTGCAGGAGGGACAACACAAATCACTAACAGCTTTTCTTTCTACAGTTGCACAAGTAAGGGAAAACAAAAAAACACACTCACACATAGCTCCTCTCTTGTTAGGCTGAATGCGCGGAGGGGGACAGATTCTGATGGCATTTACAACATGGAGAGAGGATACAAATTTAACTATAATCTCAAACAAAGACGTTTTCTTTCAAAGTCACAGGATACTTTTCAGACCTTTCAGGGACAGTATTTTAGCAACAAAGTAACATTTCTCCTGCTAGGCTTTTTTGCAAAAGTTTTCAAAGGGGAGCAGTGAAAGGAATACTTGGCCATCATCTGACAGAAGGATGAAAGTAAAAACAGTCATTACTACATCTAGCTGGATAACCGCTAAACATCAAACAGAATGATTTTTATTTCCTGGAAAAACATAAGACAAAAACTACAGAAAGAAAGTTTGTAGATACAAGCAGAGGATAAATATTACGGCAACATTAAGGCATAAAGATTACAGTGCCAAACATAGCACAAGTAGAATTTCAACCAATTTTCAACTTAAAGTAACATCATTCAACATAAGTTTGTCTGTACATGGGTGTGCTACTACACCACCATGAGCTTTTTGTGTATTTTTGCTAGCAGCAGTTTTTACAAGCCTACAACAGGCTCTCCTAAAAATTTAAATATGTTACACAGACAGACAAAATATCTGTGCTATTTCTGCTTTATTGGATAGTTATACTTGACAGAGACAGGAAACACCGGACAGAGAGAGAGCAGATGCCATGCAGTAATGGGCACAGGCTGGAATCGCACCTGTGCAATCGCACTCTTAAGTACGTGGTACACATTCTACACGGTGACACACCGGGCCACCCCATATCTGTGATACTTAGGTAAAATTGTGCTTTAATCTTTACAATGTGAGGAAGAATCCCATAGTCAGCCTCTATATTCTGCAGAGTCATGCAGAAGGTTGTCCTCCGCAGTCAGTCCAAAGGATTATATCGCACAATAGATGCGTGAGATCAATACCTGCAGGCATAGGGAGAGCAAGGATCACTGTGACTGATGACTTAGCTAGATCCCCTGTGATCTCAGGCTTAATGAGCCATGCCTCTGAGAGCACATGTGGTATTACACCATATCACGCTAACACAGACCGTGTCTATATCACCTTGTTCATGGCTGTCAAGTCACGTGCTTGGAATAGAAGGAAAAAAAATACAAGTACTACATCAATTCGGCAATATGGAGGTTATGCCAATGGTTGAACTTTCATGTCTGCCTACCAATACAGATTTCTCCTTCTGGAAATGGAAAAGGGCAAGCCACTGGAAACTGCCGTCTGAACATACTGATGAGGACAATTTCTAACTTTGCATCTCAAAGGTGTTATTAATAATTCATCTTTACTGGTGGAAGATTTGTCAAAATGTAGTCTAGCGTAGCTAGACCTTTCTCCTAAATATTTCACTTCACTTTGTTTTGGTGCTGTGCCACCGCACTTGAAAGGTCTGGCTGACCTAGAGTCAAATGGGCATAGAGGCATAGAAAATCTCTCAGGGGAAAAAAGAAAAATCTATTGCTTTCCATTAACCAATCACGCCACAGAAATGTGCTCAAAACTAGATGTTTGACTGCCATCTCCCAGCTGCAGAAAGGATAAATGATTCATTATCACCCTGTAAAGCATCTTCTGAGCCACAGTAAGAAAAACATCATAAGTGCATTCAGCTGCTACAATATTTGGACATTAAAAATTTGCATTCCACATGAATTTTAAGATACAGGCAAATGAGCCAATTCTACATTCATCTTAAACACAATGTTTCACACATGACTATGAAAGGACTGTCCTAATTTTAAACTAAAAGATTGCAAGAACTGAAAATTGGACTGAAGAGAAGACCAGAAGAAAGAATAAGAAAAATCTTGGTTATTTACATATTTAAAGCATCTGTCACCGATTATATAAATCTTTGGAGCACTGACTTTAATGCTGTCAGGGAACACCGAATGAAAGCTTTGGAGAGCCAAGCAAATTCGCATTCCTTAGTTCTCCCTTTTATCCTTTATTCAAGATGAGATTTCTTTTGGCATGATGAAGAAGCTGGTGATGCGGGAGGGGGTGAAGGGAAATGTAAAAGGCCATTATCCCCTTCCACAGTGGCAGAAAATTCCCCACATATCAGGTGGAATGGTGCCTTTCTAATATTTGCCAAGATATGAAAGGCCAGACAGAGCCCTGTGAACGAGGAGCTAAGACCTCATGACAAACCAAGACAGAGAGCAGAATACCCCGTGTCACTGCTCTGTCTACACATGGTTGAGCCACTTAACTACATTTCTCATTATGAACTACGTTGCAGGCTGTGTGATTAAAGGAAGCCTGTGCGACATGATCAGCTGACATCAAGCACTGAACTATATTCTTCTGGACAGCGTCTTTTTTTTAACTGTCCTATCTATCTAGGGATAGAGTTAATGAGCTCTTGCTAGAATCATACTGTACTGAAGCTTGGATGTGCCTTACATTTGTAAAGTTGGACGCTTCCCATGCGATAATGTATGAGCTGCAGAGAATACCAACGACTTGCGCTAAGGAGCAACTCTGGCTCGTCTCCAGGTAGTTCAAAACGTGGCAAACGTGACCAAATGCAAGGAACACATTACTCCCAGGCAAACCTCTCTTCACTGGTTACCAAGTCATTTTAGAATAAATTTTAAAATTCTTATCCTAAACTACTAGGCTCTACACGGAGAAGCCCCTGAATATATTCCTAGACTCCTGTACCCTCTGTCAATATCAGGCCTCTTAGGTCTTTGGGTCAAGCCCTGCTAGCTAAACCAAGAGACAGACTTAGACTGAGGTTGGACTGTGCCTTTGATGTGCTTGCTCGCCGACTTTGCAATAGCCTCCCTCTAAGCAGATATTACCAAGAAGGAAAAGTAGATGTACGAAAAAAGTAAATTACAAAACTTTCAAAATAACTCCTGGAATCTACTGAACGCCAAACAGATAATACATAGCGAATGGATAACTCAGGGTAGATTTTTCATTTAACTGGGTAGAAAGTCAAGACTGTGGCTCATAAATGGTTCATTACAAAAAAGAAGTAATCTTTATGTCTGGATACATTTTGTACAGTAATATTATTGTTAATATTACCCAACTTGAATTCAGGTAGACTTCACTCAGAGCCAGGCCAAAGAGCATGAGAGGACATTTTGCTGTAAAGACCTTATCGACGTTTGCAGCTGTTGCCTCCATCTAAGGGAAGCAATAAAAGATACAGCGGAATGCATCTCAGCTTTTTAGTTTTACTGGGGAAAGCAGACTGAGACATGGAGTAATGGGTCCTCACAGGTAAAGACCCATAAACAACTTATTATCCCATATGGTGCAGGTGGTTTGTGTGCCTGCCAGCAGTAGAGATAAGAGAATGGAGAGAATCCCAGCTATCAGACAACCCACAAGGCGAAAAGGAATTTCAAAGAAAGGTCACCCAGTTGGTGCGCTGCCGCGATTCTTTGCTGGGCAGCTCTGCACATGTTGCTCCTAGTAAATTGACACATACCACCATGTAACCACTGGTGACATTTAAATGTGAGGCTGTCTACCTGACTCAGATGTGTACCTAGCTCCAGCCAATTAAGACCGGTTCTTTCCCTTTGCCCTGAAGATCTGGAGTGTTTAAGAATGTCACTGACCGCCCTTTAGCTCAGGCTGGCTGAGGAGGATGACATTTCAAATACACTGTATCTACAAGGGACCCTTCCTGCAAGCCAATTTCTCTACTGTTCTACAGTACAAAAGATGTTGGGAAAGGATTTACTTTAGTGTGCATGGAGCCAACAGTCTACTTTGTTGCTTCCAAATTATGGCAGCAAGACAGTAATTTCCTGTGGACCTTGGTGGTTCAGAGTTATGTCTAGTCCTAAATCACTTAAGTTATGATCCAGGTTAGGCTACATAAAATTCATCTGAGAAAATATGGTCACCACTGAAAACCCAACGGTCCAAGCTACATCCAAGACGATCATCAAATGTGAAAACTACAGCATTTCAGTTGTACGCCTTGCTAATTTGTAACACCTAAAACCCAGCAGTCAAAAGGTTAATTCATAACCTTTTGACTGTGGACATCCAAGATGAACCCCCTCACCTGCCCATTGAGTAAATCATGAAAACATATTTCACCTTTTCAATATACGGTCCTCTGAAATAAGCTTCACATAACTAAATCAGCCCCATGCAGAGACCCAGGGAGCACTTCTGAACTCTCCTCAGTTTTATGTTCAATCAATTCAAATGTCACATTTACACAACAAGTGGTGCTCATCTTTTGGGAACAATACTCAATATTACGCTAGCAGCTCACTGGCCATAACTGGCTAAATTTTCACTCATGTCACTGGTAAGCAAGAGCAAATAGATTGTAATTGGGCTGCATTTCTATGCTTTCCTAGTCTACTGACCACTCAAAGCACTGAACATATGTCTCACATTCACCCATTCACACATACATTCATACACTGTTGGCGGAGGCTGCCATGCAAGAGGCAACAACTTAATGACCCTTTAGGAGCAGTTAAGGAGTCAGTGTCTTGCTCAAGTACATTTCGACATCCTCTGGAGGAGCCGGGGATTGAACCAGGAACCGTCTGATTGCTAGATGACCTGCTCTACCAGCTCTGAGCCATGTCGGCTCTCATGAGACTGATCTTTGAGTAGATGAAAATCAGCGAAAGGTCGATGCTACAATGACACAGTTTTTAAATATACTATGGTACTGATTTGTGTGAGAGAGAAAAAAAAATCATGACCACAGAAACATGGTGCTTTGGTGGTCTCGTGTGAGCCTTCACGTTCTTTGAAAAGTTCTTTGAAACAAAAGCATGTGTAACTTATATTACACATGAAAGGGTCAGCCTTTATACCTCTAAGATGAAATCAATGAACTGCACACAAACTTGTCTGCTGCTGATGCATTTGTGCAGTAGTCCTCATGTTGCAAGCTGGAAACCTCCTACTTTGCTGAGTGATTGATGATGGTGGATTGATAGATCTGTCTTCTCTCTGTGGGAGGCCACTGAAGATGAGTAATTACCACATTAGCAGGTTCATTTCTCAGCTTGTCCGGGACCGGGCACCCATGGCATGTCCTCAGAACAGGGTATTAAACAATCGTAACCCTAACACAGTTAAGCTGTAGACATCCATAATTTCACCACGACTACAACATGCTCACATCATCCTGATAAATAAAGACAAATCAATTAGCAATCCATTACTCCTGGTTCAACACACTGCAGGCTGAAAATCATCTCTGATCATTTTTCAAACAAGGTACAAAATCCCTCACACTTTGATTCAATCATGTTATTGAGATTAAATCAAAACAGACCATTTTTCAATGTTTGGCTGAGATTCACCAATATAACGTCATTCATTTCCTACCTAGACTACGAACAATGGGCTTTTAAAATGCCCTACTATCTGAGACAGGAAAGAAAGAAAACCTTTTTTCAGTCCAACACACCACCATTATGTATTTGCGTGTGTGCGCGCACACACACACACACACACACACACACACACACACACACACACACATCACACACACACACACACACACACACACACACACACACATCAAACACACACAC
>OMLF01050828.1:67772-89609 GCA_900302615.1 Holocentrus rufus
CACACACACACACACACACCTAAGACACAATCATACAAAAGGCCTAACCCAAGAGCAGACATAATGTGCAATTTTCAGATTAATAATAGAAACAATTTCCAGCTTGCTTCCTGCTGAAGTCATGATGATGTCTAATAGGCACAAACAGGGGACGGATTTTTTGAAAATGTGTCCTGCCATGGCAATAGCTATATGGAGCACAAATTGAGCTATATCAGGTAGAATCATGTTTGGAATGAGTACAGGATGATGACTAGTGAGATAGGAAGGATCACATGTATCTGACGACATGGCAAAGCAGCCTCAGCAGCAGCTTCATAATATAATACTTGATAGTGTCAGAGGACCTTGATGAAAACATAAAAAAGCAATCCAAAAGATGGTTAGCATGCCCAAAAAGTTGTCGAAGAAGCTTAATAATGAAACACCGAGATGTGAAAGACCCTGCCAATTTACAATGATTTCCTTTGGTTAAAATAACATTCAATCGCCAAATGCATGCATTTTAAAGGAATAATGGACGAGCCAATGTTGGCACACTTCATGTGGACACCAGTGGACTTAACATTACTTTTGCTAACTTATCTCTGGCTTGCTAGGTACACAGCTACAGTTATACAGCTGACCTCCAGCAAACAGAACCATGTTATCTATTGTACAGTAAATGCTCAAAGAATTAGCCCACTTGGCTTCACTGCCTGAGAAGGCTGATCTCCATGAGGAAATGTTTTCTCCCATCCCAGTCACACCTGATTGACACACATCTCTTGTTTGTACAGATTACAAGATGATGCACTGCTCATAAAAAGAGAAGTTTTTAAGACCATGGATACTTTGCCTAAGGAATAATGAATCATGTTACAGCAGCCTGACCCTCCCTAGATACTATAGGGTGGTAACTTGAACAAGCTTACTGCCATGTAAAACCACAGAGTCCCTATGCAAAATGCTAGAAGATGGTCTTGTGACTTTATGATGGCTAGCTTGATGCAACAAGGGAAATAAGACCGTCGTTGTTTAAGTCGTGGGCCATTAAAACCAGGAAAATGTATTTCCAATACTAAAGATATATTGCCCACCACAATTTATTAGAATTTTCAAACTCAAATAAATGGAGAAATAATAAAATAGAAAAATAAGACACTTATAAGCATCATACGCTACCTTGAGGGCTGGGATATAGGAACATAAAATGAAAACAGAAGTGCTAAGCAGTTGGCTTTGGCAGTATTTCTAGGTCAGTGGTTTTTAGAGGGCATGCGGTGCAGTCTTGCATCTTTCTCCAACACGTAAGTGTAGAAGAAAAGAAGGGGAAGAAAGTCTATTTGCAGAAACGCATGGCACAGCACTTTCTGACTGAGCTGTGGAGCTGTCCCCCACAGCAAGAGAGTTACTTAACTTTCGTATTCAATCAAAGTAATAACCGAGCAGTCTGTTAGCATCCGAGTAACAGGAGTCATGTCGTCATTCACAGCATGACCAATCATTCTGACATCTGAATCATTCAATTAAATTTTAACCGAACAAAATCCCATTTACTTGCAGGATATAGGAGCTCTAGTCAACCTCAAGGTTAGAACAGACTAAGCCATGCAGCAGCTCTGACATAAGAACAAGATCCTAAAAGTACCAGAAGACTGTATTGAAATAATAAAAGGTGTAGGTGTGAAATAAATGGAAAAAAGATAGATTGGGTTTCTACACTTTTCATCATCTAGACACCAGAGAAGTTTGAGACACTTACCAAACAACAATTAAATTAAACATTATAAAAAATAGCCCCCACTATTATCTACCAACTTCTGTTCTAGGGTTGTAATAGTTTTAATTGCACCAACATTGTGAAAATAAAACAAACACCAAAGGTAATCGTAACAGTATTGCTCTCCCTACCATTGCTCCATAGTTTCCCCGGATTAATAATTAGAAAGGTAACAATGAGACCTTTTTGATTATAATAATAAGCCAGTAGGAATCAAAAAAGCTAGGGACACATTACTAAGGCAGTCTAATTAGCCCGTCTTAGTTAAAAGCTTCATGACAAGATTCTCTAATAAGGCAGATGTGGTAAGGCACAAAGTTTGCCCCCCTTGTGAATTAATTATTTTCCACTATTATAAACAGTGTAATCACATCATTGGATTCCTGAAGCCAACAGCTCTCCTGTGGCTCACATTTCTCAGGTTTATTCACAGGAGTATCCTTTGGAAACAACAAGTAGCATACAATTTTCACAACTGTTGGACTGGACCCATCTCTGAAATTAAGAAATCACTTCCCCGGATGCAGTTCTCTAGTCAGAGATATTGCATTTATATGAAAAAGAAGCAAAATGGCCACCGCAAGATCACTTCACAAAGATGGATTGTCACATGTCATGATGACACATGCAGACAAGGCTCAAAGTATTGCTTCCCAGCCAAATGTGGCCATCATCTGTTGATACGCCCTGGACGGAGCCCAACGATCTGCTCTGCATGTTTTCCCCTGCTGATACATTAGCAGAATTCAGACTCCATTAAAGAGCATTATCGAAGCTGGAGGTGCACAGCTCTCAGCTCTCATACGAGCAATCACCTCAGCCGCCGAGCAGAAATGGCAAAAAAATAATATGAGAGTACTGAAAGTAGATGGGCCAAAATGATAGCATATGTAGGGATTTGAGCAGCAGAATGGATGCCTTGAATGAGAGAGAGGGAACATCAAAAGATGTACTGCTCTGATGTTTTCCCTGTTGCATATATGTTTCAGTGTACCTCTGTCAGCCACTAATGAATGCCAAGTACTTCAGCAGCGGGTGCCCTTAATAGGGCATATATGCCAGAAATCCCACCACATAATATCCCCTGCAGGAAGCTGGAGCTTATGTCAGCATGGGTGGATGAAAATCCACATGTCAGAAAGTACAGTGTCATACTGTCTGGGTGTTAACGTGCAAAATGTATTACTATTAATCAGGGTCCTAAATTAACATCCATCAAACACCAGAGACGAGAAAATTTGTCTTTGGTGGATAAATCAGTGAGAGTCACCATCCAGTAACTTTGAGATAATGTTTGAATGTCGTGATCATAAACACACTGCAGTCTTTGCCTGTTCTCAAACTTCGTGACGGCCACCCTCTAACCTTGGGCCAGTGAAATAAAAGCAAAATAATGGCTCTGTATTAAACAAGCTCCTGACTGGCTGGCTGTTATGCTGCTCCACACAAAGTGGTGCGATCTAAACTTTTATCAGCTTTTCCCAACTCTTAGACTCAAAAGGTCTGAGAGCCACTGCTGTGGATGATCCTGAAATAATCAAGATAACCATCATTAATCATTGACGGTTATCTTAGTGGCTATTGTTAGTGTCTGACAGAGGACAACAACAGTATACAGCTACGCTCCAGTAGATTCCACATCAGGCAAAACTGCTTCATCAGCTCAATCGATTGTAGTTTTAACCAGACTGGGCCAGTTTCTGGTTTAATGAATTTGATATGGTGTACAAGTTTACACTGGTTTAACTTTCTACACACTGAATCTATTATAATTTGTCATTATGCATTTAGAAACCTTAATAGGGCTAATGTCTACCCCAAGTGGACTCAGCTACGTAATTTCATCATAGCTGTTATCCTATTTGAGCAGCAATGAGCGGTAAATTTATGTTTAGATTATCTCTTAAATATGATCCAGTGCCTTGACTATCTACGTTACATGCATTTATGTGGATGTAATGTCCACCTGCAGCTTTTACAGCGTGGATGCTGCAGGGCAATAACAGCCAGACTTTTTTTTAACTTCAGTTATGGGTGAGCCATGCATTAACTGTAATGTAGGTTTAAAGGCCTATCGCTATTGGCGCCACTGTGCAGTCAGGGTGACATATCTATGAAAAATCTGTATTGATTATTGCAAGGCTTAAAGGACTATTCCAGCTTGTTTCACCCTGGGTCTTATTGTCATAGTTTTTTCCATCATGCTGAATGGTTAAGATAATATTTTACACACATGCTTCATTGTCGAGTTCTTTAGAGAGGGACAATCCTTCTATAGCTTTACAATGGCATACTGTGGGCATTTTTCTAGACAGGTTCAATGTATTCACACAAGTCAGGTTTATCCATTTTTTTAAATTTGGAAGTGAAAACTAATGTGACAGTTGAAATGTATTGGGCAAAATTAAAAATAAAACTATTGTAAGAAAATATTCCGTTGGATTCATAACTGGATCCTGGATACTGGAACTACCTGGTCAACAAACTACTACACGGACACTTTTCTTTTTTGTACAAAATGAATAAAAACTGAATGGTGATTATTGTTTGTTGTTTTGCTGCAACTCTGAAAGCTTGATAAATGGACCCATTTTTCTGGATTGTGAGCCACACACCAGTAAGATTGTAAACAAAATTGTGTGCGTGTGGTACTGGTAGTTATGGTAGCTTAACCATTAGTCATGATGGAAAAAAGTATGACAATAAGAATCAGGCTGACACAGACTGGAATCATCCTTTAAATTACTGAACATCACTTACTAGCAGTTTTTTTAATTTGATTTTATTTTTTGTAGCTTACCAGCTCTTTTTGGACACATCCATTACTGTAAAATTCTTTTAATGTGGGTAATTTTTGAGAGGGTAAAATAATCATACAGTGTAAGGTAGAGCCACGTGTTTTGCCCTTCCTTACCTCTTTGTCCATGCTCTCCAAATCCTCCTTGCAGAGTGTGTATAGAGGCATGGTTTCGGACATGCTGGGCTGTCGTTTTCGGCGGGACGGTCCCGGCTGCTCATCGTCTTGGCTGGGCCCTGCTGTCTCGTCCTGCTGACTGTTTTGAGTTCCCCTGAGGCACATCAACAAAGACAAACACATCACAAAACACTATAAGCCTTATAACATTTACATGTGACAATCTTAAGCTTTCGTTTATTCCAATCCACCAGAAAAAGTCAATATCAATCAAATTATCAAATATTATCCTTTAATCATGTTAATCATTATCAATATGCTTTTTCCATTTGGCTTTGAATACTCTAAAGACCTGTGCAGCAAATTTAAGGCCCTACTAAATATGCAATAAGTGAAATATATTTATTATACAGTCATTTGTAAAGTTTACAGTAACCCTCCCTTTGCCCACAGTGAAATTCATCTCTTTCTCTCCTCTCTTTACAGCTGAGAGAAGAAAAACGCATGTGTAACTTTTGAAATAATGACAAAGCAGGAATGTTATCTCCTTGACCCAAACCACAAGAAGAGAGATGTTCTGAAATTTCAGTTTATTCTACAATCTGGGACAACTCCAGCCGCAAAACATATACCACAATACAGACACGGTGGAGATGCAAAGTGAAGTGTGAAAGGCTGAGCGTGGAGACTGGGGACCAATGGTGAGAATAAGTGAGAGGATTTCTCTATAACAAGGGCCCATAAATCTTGTGCAAGAGGGAATATGCTTCCATAATTCCTTTTGGCAGTCTTTAATTGGAGAGAACTTCTTTGATGATTCAAGTATAAACCAAGTTTATGCAACTCCCTGAAAACTCCATTGTGCCTTAATGCATCAATAATGTAAAGCAATTTTATGCCTGTGATTTTTAATTACAGTGTGATGTACAGATAGATCCTGTTCAAAGCATTTTAAGCCGCCAGCAACTGTCCGGGAGACAGATGGCTACCAAAAACACCAGATTAACAGAAACTTATATGGAGAAGAATAGTGGAGAAAGTTAGATCTATCTGAAACTTTTGTAGAGAAAAGACTGCCAAAGTGCATTCTTTTGATGTTATATGAGATAGATTCAAGGATGGCACACACAAATGGGGCACTAGCTGGTGGTTGTATCTAGGTTATTTAGTTATCCTCCATCTCCATTGCCTCCCTATTGAAACCACTCTGATGGTGTGGCCAATTTGAAATAAACTTGGACTAGGAATAGGAAGGCTCATGAACTTTCCATTCCTGATCTCAGCACATTAAATTCAGCAATATATATGCTAAATTATGTTTTCCACAGGGATTTTAGCTGCTGCTGGGTAGAGCTGCACTCACTAAATGGGAATAGTTATTCATTCAAAAGCACAGGCTTGGCTGTCAGAAAATAAGTTGGCTCTTCAGGGGGAGAAAACTAGGGTGGAAAGACAGAGAACACACAGAACATCATGACCTACCACCAATGCTCTTTAATAAATTCTAGAGTAGAGGTGTGATCTAAAATATCACAGACTTTTGCATATTCTGCCAGAAATCCTGACTGCGAGGCCTCCATACAGACAAATGATAAATAATGCCAATGAAAACTAGTATGATGGCCTCCCCCTCTAGATTAGCCAAAGAAGCCAAAAAGCTTTTCCTGTGCTTCATTTCTGTAAGAATGTGTCAGAGTTGGGGAGGATGTCGTTGCAGAATTTTCAAGTGACCACTTCAAATTAATAGACAATATCTGTGAAATCTGTATGTGAAAGTACATCACCCACCTACACAAACCTTCGTGGATGACATGACCATAACAACAGGGTCGGTCATTGAAGGCAAGTGGATGCTGGAGGATCTGGGTGAAGATGACATTCAAACAAAGCAATATCAGGAGCCTGGTCCTGATGAATGGGAGAGTGGACAATGATATGCGGTTCAGAGTGGCAGGAGAGGAAATACCAACACTGTTAGAAAAAAAATGTAAAAAGTCTGGGGAAGTGGTTTGATAACATCCTCAAAGACACTATAAGTGTGAAGAAGGCAGTGGACCAGGCAGATGGCTGGATGAAAAGGGTGGACAGAAGTGGCCTGCCGGGGAAGTACAAGGCCCGGTGTTATCAACACAGGGTTCTGCCAAGACTCCTCTGGCCTCTCCTGAATTTTCCATGACAATAGTGGAAGCTAAGGAGAGGAAGATCAGCGGTCACTTGAGAAGATGGCTAGGGGTACCAAAGAACTTCAGTAGTGTCAACTTCTACAGCTCAGCAACAGGATGGCTGGGGGTAGACTGTATCTGACGGCCAAGTAAAACCAAGAGAGAAGAGAGAAATGGTCCAGACAGAGATTGGGCACATGATAGAGGAGGGGAGGACAGTGAGAACAGTTAGAATAAGGCAGCAAGAGAAGTGGACGAAGTGGGAAGGAGTTAAAGACAGGAATATAACATGGGCAGATGTGGTCAATGGAGATGACCAGAATAAAGTTCCTCCTGTGCAGACGTCCTTTCAAGCACCTCAAACCAAGTCATCTGGGGACTGAGGGAAGACCGAAGTTGCACACACTATGGGAAGTCGACCAACCTGGAACACATCCTGTCTTAAAGTAGGACAGCACAGAGAGGAGATACCGCTGAAGGCATGACAAAGTATTAACATCACTGATGGGACCTCTGGTGGAAACTGAACAGAAAGCAGGAAAATCCAGAAAAAATCGAGGCCCATCCAGTTTGTCAGGAGTGGAGAGAAGGCCCCCAACATCAATAGTGGCTTGCTAGGGATGGTCAAAGACTGGGAACTGAGGGTGAACATCTGGTAAAAACTTGTATTCCTATGGGACATAGTCAGCACAACACTGAAACCAGACTTGCTAAGGCTGGAGCTGACAGTCCCATGGGAGGAGTTCATGTAAGAGGCCTTTGAGAGGCAGCTCCACAAGTACCAGCCATTGGTCGAAGAGTGCATCCAGAGAGGGTAGAAAACAAAGTGCCTGCCAGTGGAGGCCAGAGCCAGAGGATTCCCAGGGCAATCGCTTTGGAGAACACTGAAGATCTTGGGCATTAAAGTAGCAGTGGGTTAGCCACCTGGCTCAGGTCGGGCCTGATCAACCCGGCAGGCGCACCCTTCAGCAGATGTCGTGACAGCACTGAAACATCTCATGAAGAAGGGAATCACCTGAAGATGAGACAGGAAGCACCTATAAGATCCAGCTGTATGCAGATATGCCTCTTGAATAGCCAGCTTTCCAGGGCCTGACAACCCGATGACAAACGCTAACTTCCTTAGCATTTGTGACTGAGTTTTGAATCTGTAGGTAAATGAAGTGGCAGATTACAGTGAGGTGACTCTTCCTTGAACTGTGAAGCTTCTTTATGCCTGCCAGTGTAAGTCAAACTGTATGGATATGGCAATTATTCCCCTCAAGCAAATGGTATGTAAATCTAAGATTGTGAAATGGCCCATCATTCAAAGTTGAAAACCTCAGTTCTGTACATCTAAGAACAGAACTGTACTCCATGTTTTGCAAATAAAATGCATATGCATGCTTTTTCCATGCCTGCTTACATGTTTACATGATTTTTTTAATGTTCTGACTTCTGGCTATTTGTATCCTCGCTCCAAAAACCTGATTTGTGCATAGACATTGTTCTCCTGACTCTGTACCACAAATAATGTATGTTTAAATCTGGTTCCAACTGATATTCACCACTGACCAACTGACATTTCTCCATCTGAAATATTTTTAGATTTATCAATAACATCATTATTAGTACAACTATTTACATTTTTTGTTTTAGTTGACTTACGATTTTGGTATTCTTGATAACTGATCAGGCCTAGGCTAGGGTAAGCAGTCCATATATTAAGTAAATTATACATATTTCTTACATTACTAATTATGACTACAGTTCTCATCTATTTGGGATGTGGTTATAATCTACTGGTCCTATCTCCACCGCAAATTATTACATAATTTACACAACTTTGGCACTGCTGCTGCTCCGGTATCTTCCCAAAGGAAAAATAGAAAAAAAAGAATAACACTGAAAAACCACAGCAAGTTCCTTTTCAGTTATGATTACTAGTTATTGTTTCGTTTTTTTCTTAGTGTTGCAGGCTAAAAGTATCTTATGAGTTACATTTCTGTTCTGTCTGAGACATACTGGCCAAAGCTCTAGATGTAAACAGTGATTCATAATCATAAATTGTGGACTGTAACTGAAAAAATTGGACTACAATGCTGCTCATAGATTAACAGCATTGAGTTTAGGTTTTTGAATGGCTTTTCACACTTAAATCACACCACAGTGCTGACAGTGTAGTCATAAAAATCAAAAGAAAAGATGTGATTGGAATTTGAAGCTTAATTCTTGTATGCCAGAATGAAGCTCAAACATTTCAAACATAAAGATAAGTGTCTTAAACTGCTAAATGCAAAATTTAACCCACGTCAATTAAACTGGGATGTCCATTTTTATGTCAACCCATTTTTGCCACAGCTGTCTAGTGAGATAAAAGTTCAATTCTTTAGAGCAACTCCAAAGCTGAGCTGCCTACATAAGCTACTTTATTGTGCCCTGATTTTTAATGTTGTTCATTCATTTAGAGCCCAACATTCAGGTAAGGATGGATTATATAAGAAAATCTAATCTGGCTAGAGAATAAAAAAGGCATACACAACAAATATGACAAAGCAATGGGCCTCTCAGGCCACAGATCATATTCTCCCTCCCAGATGGTTGTCTTAATTAAAGTATTTGGCTTCCTTTTTGCTACAGATGTGAAAAGTGAATGAATCAGAAAAGCTCGGCTGAGAGCTAGAGACTACACACCAGATGGCTGACAGGTTGCCCCGGCCACCCAATGCGATAAACAATCCAGACAGTAAACTGTGGAGTTTTATTGTATTACTGTATTTCATGTGATAGTTGGAAACACTGCATTTCTCCACTGGGGGTTATCAATAAAATGACATGAGGCTAACAGCCATTAGTTTGTGAAGAAGCGAGAGATGAAAAAGAGACCCTGTGGACAGATTTGTGCATTCAAGATCAGTTATGAGTAATTTTGTAGTCAATACTAAGCATAGAGAAATATCAATAAAACATTTTACATGCTTGCTGCAATGTTGCCTCCCTCCAGGCACTGTTGCTGTGGGGGGACTTGCACAATGTGAAAGAGATACAGACCATAAATCCAAACTGCAAAACAGTGGAAAAAAAAGTGGATTCTGTCTACACGCTACCTGAGAGAAGACTGCTCTCTGTGATCAGAGAGCGACAAAGACCCTGAAGACTGGAGGAAAGATGGTGGCCGTGAGGCTTGCGGACCCCTGCGGATCAACTTCCCTGTAACGGGGTCGTAGGTCCGCAGCTCGGGGGCTGCAGGTGGAGCTTTGTGGTGGATGGGAGCCGGGTGGAAGATGGGCTTGTGGAGGGCCCCCTGATTATCTGGGAAAGTGGCTGGGCTGTTGCTCCTTCAAACAGACAAAAAAAAAGGTCAAATAATAAGTGGAAGCTTTTATTATTATAATTTATTAAAATCATGGGAGGATTCTAATACAAAGTGATCAATACATAATCTAAGCTTCAGAAGTGCACAGACTGTATGTGCAGTCTTAGACTCAGATGCAGCTGTCCAGATAACCATAAACACATAAAATTATGAAATAGCAGCATTTGCAAAGTACATAGGCTTCATAGATACTTAGTTTAAAAGAGGAGCCTTGGCTATGCAGGCTATATATTTTTAAGGCCTAACCTACCATATAGTTTTTTATCTTTTAACCTATTTTGATAAAGAATATGATATCACAAAGAAATATGTAACAGAATAAGATGTTACTGAAGTTCTGTCAAATAAATAAACCGTTGTATAATACACAAATACTAGGCGGCATGAATATAAGCACACTGAGCAGCACTTCAGCTGGTACTAAAATTGGCCAATTAACTTAATAAATTTCTTGGCATTTTTAGCGGTTTTGAAAAAAATAAGTAAAATTAAAGAAGCCGTGGACCCACAGGGTATTAATAAGTGCTTTTACCGTGGCGTCTTGGAATAGTCATCCTTGAGTGGGTAGAGCTGCTCCTCCACCCGCTCCCAGCGCTCCAGACAGCTCCACAGCCAGTCAGGGTTGACCACATGGAGGTGCTTGCAGCCTTGTGCTTGACGGACCTTCTCAGTGCCTGGGTGACAGCAGTGAGGGACGAAAAGGTGAAAATGATAATACATTGTGGCCTTCCAATCAACAGCTACACGCAGGCACAAACGGCACAGCTTCTGTTGGACGCTTTGGATCAATGACGATGCTTTCTGTCCTGGAAGGGAAAACAATCGCCTAACCGGAGAGTCACAAGTGTCAATACTGATACAAAGACAGAATGGATGATGTGTCACTTGGAGCCACTGAACCAGTTATTCAACTTTTTTTTTTGCCAACCCAATGAAAATAAAGGGAAAAAGAAGTCCATGTATTGTCCACAGAGAATAGTGTTTTCTGCTTGAATTAGGTTTATTGATGTTTGACACAAAGACGTCAAACTGCATCTCTGAGTGCAGTACCTCATTAACCCTGGGTTATTTTACACATGCAGGGCTAACAATCAAACGCTTGCTCATACATTGACCGGCTCCAGCTTCTTTTGGCACATTTCCTGCTTGATTGGCATACAGTATGTAATGGGACTGTCCGGTGTTGCGCTACTCATTATAGCCTGGCCAGATAAGAAACAGATCGACTAATTCTGAAACTGCAGAAGACCGCCAAGTTTGTTTGTGAAATGGTGATGAGGAAAGAAGGCTCAAACGCTGCCTGCCGAGTCCCAGCTCGAGCTCCAGAACAATAAAATATCACCTCTCACCATGGTGCTGTTTTGAAAAAAACTGCAGAACCTTGTTGTTTTTTTGGACAGAACTCCCCTACGCCAGAATAGAACAGAAAGATGGAGGACGTTAGTTACAGTGGAGGAAGGATTTAATAAGGTAAAGCTCTTCATTGTTTTGATGCTCGCTGAGTCACAATTTGCAGAGGAACACAACTAATGGGCTACCATGAGACCAGCACGATGCACAACCACCGAAGAAGTGTGACCCAGGGTCCCACTGTCACTGAACTTCCGCAAAGGAAACATGACTGTCCTGTCATAACTTACGCCTGACCACAGCGCTGGCTGGAAGTAATATTGTAATATTGATATATGATGATATCTGCTCACATATGGGAAATGTAAGTAAGATTTTAAATGGTATTTTCTTTTTATGATTAATGCAGACAACAGACTTGTATATTACAATAGCTCAATATTTGAAAAATAATAAACAATAATATTGAAGTATTTCCTAGCCCACCTGATTATCTGTAAACCTTGAGGTTGGGCCACTAGTATATAGAGCAAAGGGATGAATGTGTCTGGTAAAGAATGAAGAAGAGCTTTGACAATATTACAGGGCATGTTCCGTTTACCCCAGTGTGTGAATCGGAGTTGTTCTAATTTATCTCCCATGGAAACACATCAGAAGGTCGAGCTGAAAATATGGAATTCATTCCAATATCAAGGAAAACAACTGCCACAAACTGCAATATGAGCACTTTTAAACTGACCTATACAATGCACACGATTAATGAGTGCAGTTCTAAGAACGAGTAAGGTGACATGCCTCCACATAATGCCTCCAGCAAATGCACAAGTCAGCACAAATTCAACCCAGCACAAAAGCTGAAAACAGTGCAACAGAACAACCGCCATGTCTTGAACTGAACAGAAGTCCACATAAGTTGGTTGACAGAACTGGTACCACGGGTGAAATACGGAACTAATGCACTTACAGAGTAGACAGACATGGACACCCAACTGACATCAAAAGGCCAACGCACCATAGGAATGGATTTCAGTGACCGCTGTTCTGTGACACTGATGATTTTTCTTGTTCAATCGGCAATCACAGCCTTTGAATGAAACAACTTAAACCCATGTGAATGTGGAAATGTTAAAGTGGATCAAGTGTCATTTTGTTTAAAACCTACTGATGCAAACTAGCACAGGTTCTGTGCAAAGTCTGCATCAAGGTGGTTAGTTGTGCACAAAGAAAAAACAGTAATTTATTATTTGGATTTTATAAATTAGGAGAAAGACAAAGTGAAAAAAAGACTGTTTAGCTGCTGCTACTTTGAGACAGGGTAATGCTCTGAAAAATATAAACAAACTGATCATTATATTATATTGGGTTCCATATTTCTGCATTGTACACCTGTATTTTGTATCAAAGTCAGTTAGTAGTAAGTTAGTAAGTTAGCGTTAGTAAGTAAGATAAGTTTGCATCAAAGTCAAAATTATGGTATTGTGACAACACAAACATCTATTGACCAGCCATTAGAAAAATACACCAGTGTTAAGACTCTTAATCTGAGAGTTGGCTATTTTGCCAACAGAAACCTTGTCGCGAGGCCTCAGTCTTGCTTTGAGAGCACCAACTTGGTGGGAGCAAAGCAATGCATTTGTCAGCCAGATGTAGGAGTGCAGCAGTTCCCAAACACAGAGGTCTTGGCAGCCATCTTGGTAAAACATGTAATTAAACGATCAATTTCCCATGTGAAATGGACATGATGAATGCCTGTCAAACACGCTGTTCTAACTGCTGACACAACAGGCATTTGCAGCAGTTCTCAGTGGACTAAGTGGCGTGCCGCTGACTTTACCCTGTGCCCTCTCTGTGGATGATTTTCTCCCCTTCTGACGTACAAGGTGGCTGATTGCTAAGTGCTGCTCTCAGTATGGCTGGCTCCCAAGGCAACGGTGCCGCTTCCTGTGCTTGATTTCAGATGGTATACTGGATTGTGATCACCACAGGCATAGGCTGTTTTTTTTTGTCCTTATACCGACCAACAACAAGATGATGAATCCACTCTAAGTATTCTTCAGACAGAACAGGCTTTTGTAAGCAGGAAGGCGCTACTTATGTGACATTTAGAAGGTCAAAGAGGTGCTTCTAAAAATAATACTTCTATGCAGAGGTTGTATATACATAATTGGAATCATTTCCATTGATTACCATGTCATGTCTTGGCATAATCCCTATAACTGAAAAGCGATCTAAGGCAGCAAACAACATCAGCAAAACCAACTTTCATTAATTGAGGCTGGCATGCATTTGGGAAGCTGGGAAAACAGCATCAGTTAATGTTGCTGTTTCGATACAGATTCTGCTTTGTACTTAACTGGAGCCATCAGCACTCTAATCAGTCATCTAAATTTTAGAAAACAGCATGATGCTGGCTAAGGACAGATATTCCAATCCGCTACCAACCCCATGACAACACTGAGCGTAACAGAAAAACAGGCATTTATCTCAAAGAGGGAATTAATACAACAGCATGGATGTGCCTGTAGCTTGAGATTCACTTTAAGCATGAAAATGATATTCATAATTCAGACCACCAGAGACCTCATAATCTTGATTTACAATGGAGGAAATCCTCTTAGTCTTTTTAAGAGGAAAAGTCAAGTATAGTCTCACTTCTTCCATCCCATTAAACCCCCATCTGTGGGGGAATGTTGTTTCGTACAATCTGCTGGGATCACTGGATTGTAGATGTAAGTGATGCTCTCCTCTTATTTCAGTTTGTTCACCATCTCTGCACTGTGGATATCAACATTAATCAGACAGCTCAAGCATCCCACTAGAAACCAAGTGTCATAAGCCAGATTCTTGGGTAAATATTTTCTAACCATTTTATGTTTCTGATAGGCCCATCTGGCCTGATCAACACTCATTAGCATCAGCTCAGCAGGGCTTTTTGCAGGAAATAGGTCTTCACAAGACGGGTCCATCTAAGCAAGACACAACATACACAAATATAAGTACGCATGCGTGCTTGATTTACTTGAAAAGTTTGAAATTTGAGAGATGATGAAGACAAGCATAACCTCCAGCATTATCATACACAAATCAGTTCTTGGGCCCGTAGTGGCTGAGAGCCCCTCCCTTTATGTTTCTGTCAAACAGTCCCTTGAAAAAGAAAACCTGAGCTACAAGGTAGGAAATCAATTTCAAGGACAACATCAATGTATTATGATAAGACATATCCAAGCACAGACTCAGTGATTACTACTTACTGCAAACTGCATTCAGACGCACTAATTCATAAACAAGCACAGATCAGTGTTGTGGTTAGTGGTGCACATCATGTAAACATTTCCACCACAAGTGACATGTGGTTCGGTGCTCTTTAAAGGGTACTTGTCTTCTGCGTCATCTTATTAATTTTGGTTTAAACGAATGGGACAGGGATCTACTCCACAATTCAAGGCAACAAATCATAAAAACACTTGACTGGTGCATGTTTAGGACACTGATGACATTGCACAACCGCTGCCCCATGAACCCCTTTCCTGTACCAGGCACTTGTCCCTTTAAGATGTTTGGTCCTGCGGTGTAAACAAACAAGCCAGCCAAACTCTGGTCCCGTTGTGCTTTTGCTACTGAATTATGTACAATCCTTTGGCTGAATCAACTGCAAAGACTTATTCCTCATGGACTACGTAAGGAGGCAAATGCGTGTTAACTCGTTCATTGTAAATCCATTCAGGCCTGGTCTAATGTCTCCTCAGTTGCTTGAAGGAATTTGTGTGCGTTCTCAGTCATATTCTTTCACAGTAGTGGCAGCATTATTTCATATTTTGATTTCTAATTACAGTGAGTCAGTGAAAATTTCAGGATATGCTCTCAGTTTACAGACGATACGGACAATTGTGTTTCTATCACTATTATTCACGTATAATACATAACAGAGTACTGACTCTAACATTTCAAAACCTCGGTCTTTACCAATTCCAATGATGTTCAATACTTGATATTTGCACAAGAACACCAGATTAGCAGCTAAAATATGTGAAAAACACTAACTAAGATGATTATATTTTTGGCTTAAATCTAAGGTTTATTTCATTTTATTTCTTATCTTATTTATTTCTCATTTTATTACTTTTTTTAACCAACTTCCAAGCAATGGACAGGACCAAAAGGTTTTGAAATATAAATGAATGCATTAAAATATTTGTTTTGACTGTCAGTCCACCATGGGCTTTCTTCAGTGATTCAGAATGAAGTACACAAAATCATGGTCGTTTACAACTCTAATAAATATATGAATCCTTTACCTTCATCTGCTGGTATAAACAACAATTTGCAATCTCAATGAAAACATGCAGACTCCGAAAACAGTTTCACAAGACTGAATCCACCCTAAAAATATACGCCATCATGTGGTGTTAGTCTGATAATAATACTTCAGAACTGTTTTAAGGCTCTGGATAAAATCAGAAAAGGCCCTGGCACTGGGGAGGTACAGGGGAATAAAAATGCCCTCGGGGAACAGACTTTGAAAGACTGCTTTCAAGCGGTCATTCCAGCTGATTTATGGCCAAGGGATCGTTAATCTCCTCATTTTCTGGGACCATCAAAAGTGTTAAATGCTCATTTATTTTCATGTTAAGCAGCGCTGCCCTCACTTCATTCCAGCTATCACACATCTGCCCCGATCTCTGAGATTTCTGGACTGTGTTGACAGAGCATTCAAACTCGATCATTATCGCTCTCAGAGTTTCATCGCAACACTAAAAAATCCATTTGTGGATGTTTGTGGAGGTCAGTAAACTAAGTGTTTAAACACAACTCAGATGACCTCACTTGACCCACAGCCTCATTACCAAAAAACATTACTTGCATCAATCACAAGTGGCATCCTCATGAATAATCCCTAAACTGTATCCAACTAAATTGAGCTGTGATGCAATAAAGAAGAAAGATAAATAACGAGGCAATAATTACACAAAAAACTCATACATTAGGGATGCTCATGCATTGACTAAGGACAAAATATTCAATATCACTCCTTTTAAAGGGGGAGGATAAATCCTCTTTTCAAACCAATCACTCAACAACAGTGGGAAACCAAGAGTCAGTTCTGTATCACATTACTGTGTAGCAAATGAGGATCGTACCAGAAATAAGTCTGATATGTATAATTACTTGTGTTTGTTCTAACCAACCAAGAACTTTTCATATTGCTGTTGGTGGAGAGATTAAAATTCAATAAAACAAACTTCAGCAAAAGCTTTTAATCTAACAATGCAGTGAACCATGTACAAATATCCACAACCTTTAAACTTCCGCATAATGTCTTATTTGGCTACACAACTCAAGAGAAACATAACCTTGTGCAAGTGTTGAGCTATATTGACAGATTTTTCAATAAGGCAGCATGTCAGTAATGAGAAGATTTGAATAGCATTTAAATGAGGAGCAAACACTAACATCAAAAAACACGATGCATATTTGCAACTTAAATGAATAAAAGACTTCAGTAAGAAAACTTAAATCAACTTGTTTCTACAATGAAAAGATTTGAAGCATTTTTTCTGTCTGTGTTCAATATTTTGTGCACTATAGTGCTTCTCAGATGATCTTAAGTTGCTGCTTAAATATTAATGCCAACAGGTGTTACTAATGAGATTAATTTAGGTTCTGTTCCATTTAGCAGAGCCAGGGTCCTGCTATTGTTCATGCTGGCTCACTGGAAAGACAGTGAGCCTACACTTAAATGGAACAGAACCTTCATCAATGTCATTAGTAACACCTGTGTTTACCTGCTAGTTCATGTTCAAATGGCTGCTGTGAAAAAGGTTTATAGCGAAATATATAAGTACACAACAAAAGTGAACCTGTTGCTAATTGTTAGGATCATCCTTTAAAAGTTCCTGCATTGTTTTCACAAATTTGTTTGCAAATATTCTATGGCTTAGAACAGAATATTTTTCATGATGGTTAAGAATAATGTCCTTCATGATATTTTACAAATAAGTGTAATTTGGGTAAAAATTGAACTGAACTATGTATATTAAATGAATGTGAAGATTAAACAGAACAGTCACACTACTGGATCCCGATTGGCTGATAAGAATAAGAAGTTGCAATATATGCAAATAATTCTGCATGAAACTAACAACAAAAAATGTTGTATTCATGTTGTATTTATGATTAGTTTTTACCGTGCCCTCATGCTGAATTTGGTTTTGGAAAAGAGATAGAGTTTGAAAATGATATTAAGAATGCTAGAAAAGCAAGAGCTGAAAAGAAAAAAAAACTGCATTTACACTAATGAAGATCAACTGCACCATGGAGAGAAGTTGCAAACCAAGAAAAACATTATATTTTTTTCTTAATTACTAGCCAAACAAATGATTTTTTAATAATTTATTCATGCCTTCATTCGTTGCTGTTTAAAAAAAAAAATTAACTACTACTTTCTCACTGCTTGCATCATACATCTAAATAATCAGGAATGTTCAGCTCCAAAGCTCCTCCCTGTCTGTCGGCCACCAGGAACTCGGAGAGTACTACCTCAGTTGCAGGGACCATTTTGTCATGTAGGAACTCCCCGGGACAAAAAGGACTGGTTCCCTCAGTGGAAAAGGGGTAAAGGTTCCTGCTACTTCAAAAGAGTTCCTGCGTTCCAGGAATGGCTCCTATGATGTAAAAATGTATGAAAGTGCACTGTGTCCAGGCTCAATTCTCAGCCCCTTGCTGTTTTTACTGTGTATGCTTCCCTTGGTCCTGTTATTTCCAAAAATAGTAAATACCTCCATTGCTATGCAATTATATCTAAATATATGTTCCATTAAAACCCAGAGACACCAACAGTTTAATCCATCTTATGATCTACCACCCAGATAAAGTGCTGCATGTTGTAAAATTTCCTCCAATTAAATTGCAATAAACCTAATTCCATCAAGCTGTTTATCTTGGTAATGTGTCCGCCTATGTAAAGCCTGGTGTTGTAAGCTGGAGTGCAGTTTTTGATTCTATCCTCTGCTTTCAGCATCACCCAAATAGGGTGTTTCAGTATTTTTTTCTTTTGCTGTTTTTCATTGGGTTATTCATGCCTTCGTGTCTTAGCTCTACTATGTGCAAATGAAAAATGCAGCCAATAGACTTTTCACTAAACTCAAGTTGGGATGTTAAGCCCATTTTAGCCTCCCTTCACTGGTTGGTTGTACATGTTAGAATTGATTTTAAGACTTTACTGATCTCTTAAGTCATTGCATGGCCTGGCTCCCAACTATTCAGACTTTTTAAACCCCTATGAACCAGTGTGCAGCCTCAGAATCTAAGAGAGGATGTTCCTCGCTGTTCCAAAGTTCAGGCTAAAGACAAAAGGCATCCGTGCTTTTGAAGTCTAAAACCCTGGGTTTTGAATCCCCTCCCTGAGCAGATCTGGCCAGCAGAATCAGTTTAATCTTTAAAACACCTTCTTGCTGGGGGCGCCCTGTTGGATCACAGAGTAGATCACATACTACGTACTATAACTGCAGCCCATGTCATGCCCTCTTCCTTTCCCTTTCTTTCCTCTCTAACTCTGCTGTCACTGTCGAATAGAACAAAAGTGCCAAAAAAATAAACTTAAAGACAAAAACTTGTAAATATGTATCTACCTTGACTTTCTTTATTTACTTTAATTTGCGTTTTACTTCATTTTTCTATTTGATGCTATAAAGCATTTCACAGCATATGATTTGAAAAGTGTTACATGCATAACATTTATTTATTATTAAGATCTAATGTGTGCTTGGTTAATGGTAAATCTTCTAACATACCAGCTCTTGCTGCGATGAGATGTGTTGTCCGACTGGGATCTTTGTTGCTGAGAACCAGGTTCTTGCCAATCTTGGCCCCCAGTGCCTTGGCATGGTAGCACTCGCGGGTCCTCTCCATGGGGTAGTTGGTAGGGTACAGGCCACTGAACACGATGGTGGTTCCCTCTAGAGTCTTGCTTTTCAGCTCTGGGACAATCTTGCGGATGTCCGGTGTTTCAGAGGCCTCCTTCCTCAGGTAGGCCTCGTATCGGCCATAGTACTCAGCGTGGATCCTCTCCAATACTTCCTCCAGGTAGATCAGGTGATCGTCCTGGTCATTATCAGCTTCCTCCTCCTCCTCTTCATCCTCCATACTCTGGTCCAGCGACTCCTCTCCCATGGTGACCCCAGATTGTTCACTATTCTGGGACTCTGTTTCTGGCTCTCTCCTGTCTGAACAGCCATTTCCCAGATCTGGATCTGGTAGAAGAACTCCTGAAGGCTCCCCTATGTCAGAACTGTTCTCTCCCTCTCCCTTTTCTTTACTGTCCCCTTCCCTGGCTCCATCCCCATCACTGGTCTCCTGCGTGGGGCCTTCCTGCCTGGACTTCCTCAACCGGCAAGACTTTCCTTCACCATCACTCTCTGATGAGTGAGGCTTCTCTGTAATAGAGTCATTGTCACTGTCGCTGGACAGATCAAAGTCCAGATTGTTGGCCTCATGGCCAGGTGTAGATGAGTTTGCCCCGCCCTGTGTCTCTCTTGTCCCCAATGTCCTGCTGCTATCCTCCTCTTTAACATTTGTTCTGTCACCCACCTGAGTCTCTCTCGACCCCATCCCAGACTCGTCCTCAGTCTCTAGTCCCTTACCCTGGCCCTGCTCGTTCTCTCCAACCCCTGTGGGATGTGTCCGTTCATTTGTTGATACTCCCTGAGTAGATGGGGGTGCTGTGGACTCCTCCTTTCCTCCGTTGTTGTGATCCTTTGCCCTTTTCCTGAGGCCGTTGTTCTGCTCATCAGCTCCAGACACCCCTACTGGTTCTGTGCCCTCTGCACAACGACTTGAAGGCCCTCCTGCTGGAACAAAACAAAGTAATCGCCTAGTAAACTTGAAGCTTACAAGAATAAAAGGATCAGAATTGTGTCATTTCACTGGTAAGGATATAGGAAGTGCTTATGGCTAAAAAAAATACACTGAGAATAACCACACCTTAAAGTATTAATGGCCCTTTTTACACCAGATTGGCCCATCCTAACAATTAGAGTGGAAATGCTAATCACTGAATTGGTTGGGACCAACAGTGGGCAACTTTATCTTGCAGGGTGAGGGTTGTACATATTCAGTCCTGACTATCCTGACTGACTCAAAGGCAGATCTGAGTCACCCTGGTGATATCCAATTGATTTTTGATTTTTGGCTGCCTGCTTCCACTGTTGTTTTGCCTGGTATCATGTTGAATGGCTCAAGTTCCTGTGAGATTAGAGGTTATGACTAGGGCTGGGAAATTAACACGTTCAGACGCTCTGACACACTGGCCTGACAAAGCCTCTCCCTGAGGCTGAAAAGAGTGCCCAGGATTTGGAAGACATTCTCATAGTCCCAGTGCCCAAGAAGGGACGTCGCAGTGCTCTCAGTGACTTCAGGCCTGTGGCTCTATCACGTCATGAAGACCTTTGAGAGGGTAGTCCTCCAGCACCTCCGGCCCATTGGTGCACAACAGCCTGGACCCGCTGCAGTTTGCGTACCAGGCAGACATCGGTGTGGATGATGCTGTCATCTACCTGCTACACAGAGCTTACACACACCTGGAAAGCATGGTGAGGTACATGTTTTTCGACTTCTCTATTGCAAAACCATCCGGCCACACCAGCTGGCTGAGAAGCTCTCGGTGATGCAGGTGGACCAGGACCTCGTGGCCAGGATCACAGACTATCTCAGTACATCAGGCTGCAAGGCTGCTTGTCAGATGTGGTGATGAGCAACATCAGTGCATCCCAAGCAACTGTACTTTCACCGTTTCTGTTCACCCTCTACACCTCTGACTTCTGCTTTGACTCGGGAAGGTGTCACCTACAGCAGTTCTCAGACGACTCCTCCATTGTCAGCTGTATCACAAATGACAGGAAGGAGGAGCACAGAGATCTAGTGGAGGAGGTAGAGATAGTGAACCCCTACAAGTTCCTGGGGGTTCACCTCAACAATAAACTGGACTGGTCGGACAACACTGAGGCCCCCTACAGGAAAGGACAGAGCAGGCTGTTCTTCCTGAGGATTTCAACGTGTGCACTAAGTTGCTGCAGATGTTCTACCAGTCTGTAGTAGCCAGTGTCATCTTCTGTGCTGTTGTGTGCTGGGGAGGTGGCATTGGGGCTTGTGGCGCCAACAACTTGGGTAAGCTGGTGAAGAAGGCCGGCTCTGTGGTGGGAATGGAACTGGACAGCATGGAGGCAGTGACAGAGAGGATGATGAAAAGGAAGCTGAATGGCATCAAGGACAATACCACTCATCCTCTCTGGGCTGAGCT
>OMLF01050833.1:0-34587 GCA_900302615.1 Holocentrus rufus
ATGTTTTTATAGCTTATGCTGTGAATCTCATTTTTCTTAGCCGGGTTCATAATCAGTTGAATTTGGTTGACTGAATTTATTTCTATATTTAGGTGAATAAGGTTGATATGTTGGTGAATTAAGACTTATTTTTGATAAGGTGTAATGTATAGAGATTCAGTAACCAATCACAGTTATCAAAATATAGTGATAAGAGTTGCACAGCGACACATTATTGTTCATGAGAAACAGCTGATAATGGTATCAAGAGCTAAAGGGCACTATGGCAATAATCATCAGCATGCCAACTTTGTGGTTGTTATGGACTTGATAGTTTGATCAGCTGCAATAATTCTCGTTAGGCAACATGGAAAGTAGCTTTTCTGCAACTATCCAACAGCACATCTCAGTAAAGGGACTGTGATGGTTGCTCTGGCTGTGTATTAACCTGTCAGTGAATACATTTTTGTCTTTGTGCATGCTTTTTATGTAACTCTAACACAACATGGCCACTCCTCAGCTCTGTATGCTTGCCTGTTCTTTGGCAAACTAACTGAAGATTTGAGAGGCAGGTGTAAAACCACTACCCATCTTTTCACTGCACTGATATGTTGATCAAATTTTCCACACACCTTGTGTATTCCTTCCTTATGGAATACACAAGGGAATACACAAAGGCTTAGGGTTAGGGAACTTACACACACACACACACACACACACACACACACACATATACATACCGATTAAGTGCGAGTGTGTGGAAAACACCTTCATTCATTGTACGTTTATTTGCGAAAAAACGATATAGACCATCTTCACAGCAGCCATTTTGACATGAAGTAGTAGGTAAACACATGTTACTAATTGCTTTAATCAAGGTTCTGTACCTAAGGTTCTGTACCTAAATAGAACACAGCCTTAATTAATGTCATTAATAACACCTGTGTTTTAATGCCATTTGTAACACCTGTGTGTACCTACTATTTCATGTCAAAATGACGGTTGTGAAACAGGTCTATTACTGGTATGGAGTTTGAGCTACCAGTGATGTCACTGATGAGCATATCTGCTTTTTGATTGATTCCCTTTAAATTCCTGAGATTTCCCATGAATTACCTTGAGCTTTCCTAGGAATTGCCATTTGATTGCCAGTGATTTATTGTGAGATTCGCTATGAATTGCCATGAGAGATCAGCCTGGACCCGCTGAGCGAGAGTACTTCCTACTTAACACCCCACACTGTTAAATCCATAAACGTGTGTATGTCTTTGCGGTGCCACGGGTGGACAACTGAGCTTAGCAGTACATGGAGGTGAGCTATCTGTGTCACCACAGTGAGCAGTCAGGATGCGCCTGCCGCCATGCTCAGATAAAACTATTAACATGCGCGACCATCAGCGCCGGGTTAGATCATCTGTATGCGCCACATGCCAAGGCAGGGCTGCTTCACTGACAGGGGGCTGCTCTGCTGTCTGACTAGAGCTGAGTCTGATGTAATAACACTGCGGAGGAGGGGTGGGGGCATCGTCATTAGACTGTGAGGGTTAGAAAAGGCTAGAAACTCCACTGGGACCCCTAATTACACAACCCGAGACAGGAAGAGCAGCAGTGTTGGAGTGGAGGGGCGGGGGAGGTGAGGGCGATGGGGGAGACACAGCACCGGCCTTCAACCTGAGCTCCAACTCCAGCTGACTCACTTTTTCTGTCCGGAGGATATAGAGGTGTTTTAATGAGTGGATGTATGCGTGCATGGCCAAGCAAGTGGGCCATGAGTGTAAAATTACCACAAGTTTGATGTCAAATCATTTTGTGACAACAGGATCACTTATTACTATCAACAGCACATACTTACTTACAACTGTATTCCATATATCATTTTCCCAGTCTGTTTTTGTCTTTTATTGTTATTTTTTTTTACTTCCTGATCAAAACACCAAATCTCTATGCGGGGCGAATAAGACATAAACAAGACATTGAATCTGGCTGTCATCTCCACTGACTCTAAAATATTACCGAATCCTAACTGCTATCGACTTGCTTCATTATACATCTGCCACTATCAATTTTCAACTGTTGTCTCATCAGAAACTTTGGATTAAAATTGATCTTCTTTGCAACCCCAAATACCCCCAAAACACACTCAAAACACGTTCAGTAAGCTTCTTTTTTTTGTTGTTGTCAACTATCAGTGAATTTTCAGTGCAGTTAACCATCAGTGGAGAAATGTGAATGTAGCTGCTCTTGTCTTGAATGCTTGCTTTGAAATTGTCTCCATAATTAGAAATAGGACACGAGTAAAAATGTCCCATCAGTACCATCTTTTAAATCACCTCTTAAAACTCACTTTAAAACTCTCTTTTTTAAATTTGCTTTTATGTAATTATCATCTCTTATTAATTAGCCTTGATCTCCCTTTTAATCTTATGTTCTTATGTCGTATGTTTTTCTTACATTGCCTTTCACTGTTGCTAGGGATTTCCTTTTTTGGCAAAGCAGTATAAAGCTTTGTTTTGAAAAATGCTATATTGAAATATTGGGAAACTCCTCCGTGACAGTATGATTTTGTGCTGTTTGCTCCGATGTTGTTGTGTTTTTCTTTTTATCATTAGGATAGAAAGTAGCTGACAATCAATCATATTGGTGGTTCCCCAATAGAAAGATCTCCCAGTAGAAAAATAGATGTCAAAACTTTGGATTAACATGTCTGAGAATGATTGATGAGAACAACTTCAGAGCAATTACCTAAAGCATTGTGAGTAATTGAGTTTTTTCTCAGGTTACAAAGCCCTGCTCAAGTGTCTGTCAGGAAGATTCAACAGCAGAGAGCTGATTGGCATCATGGGGCCCTCTGGAGCCGGGAAGTCCACTCTGATGAATATTCTGGCAGGCTACAGGTGAGATGTGGACGGACATGGGACTAGTTAGAGCCAGACTGGCTTCTGAACTCTCTTATTATTCTCTTATTTCTCGGTATATTCACATTTTTTTGTCCGCTTTGCTTAGCGATGTGTAGATGTGTTTCATGCATGGCTCTTGGTCACAAGGTCATTTGTGTGTGTTTGGAAACAGAGAGACGGGGATGAAGGGTCAGATCCTGGTGAACGGCCGACCGAGGGACCTGAGGACCTTCAGGAAGATGTCCTGCTACATCATGCAGGACGACATGCTGCTGCCACACCTCACTACACGGGAGGCCATGATGGTGAGGTCACTGTAAAACTCCTCCAGCAGCTACCTCCCTGAATCATAAGCTGGGTCTCAATTAAGAGGCTGGCCGATTTGAACGATATGGTCTACAAAGGTGTGTACTTCAGAGGAGCGGAGGCTAGGCCCTCTAGCCCGCTAATGGTCACTAACTGGGACGGCCTGCTGCAGATTCCCCTTTGCTTCATCAAGTGTTCCCATTGCTAGCATAGCCTCAGCACAGATGTTGACAAAGTGCGTTGACACTTATATGATTGTAACTGAAACTTCAAAGCTTTTAATCACCATTTTCAATTTTAGTTATGCTAGTTAACTTTGGAAAATATGAAATTAGGTTTCAATGTAATCTTTTATAATTTACACATTCTTGCTGCCGCTGTAGCTTTCCAAAATGACAACTGTGCAAAATGGATGTTGGGATGCAGAGGACAGAAAAGAGTATAGCAGTTGTGCCCTCCAAATTTTGCTAAAAGAAAGCTGCATATCTAGTCTCATTTGGAGGACACCTTGGTCGGGGACAGCCGTGTCAAGCGACTATGATGTATGCAGTTTTGAAATGTGACCTTTGAAGGATGCGGCCCCTGAATTGGGACATGGTTCTAGTGTTCAATAATCACTGTACTAGATGCTAAATCACATCTGTCCCTCAGGTCTCCGCTAATCTGAAACTGAGTGAGAGCATACAGGTGAAACACGAATTGGTAAGTTAAAATTTTTTAATGCAATGTTGTAGGTATTTAATTCGGTGTGTGTTATTAATAGTACTGTAGATATATCCGTATGCCCTTTCATTCCTCTTTTGTGTCCCAGGTGGATGAGATCCTGACTGCTCTGGGTCTTCTGGACTGTGCCCAGACCCGCACCATATCACTCTCTGGTGGTCAGTGTAAGAGACTGGCCATCGCCCTCGAGCTGGTCAACAATCCTCCTGTCATGTTCTTCGATGAGCCCACCAGGTAAGAGCTAAGACTCATCTATTTCAGTCCGATCTCGCCATAACACGAATCTGAACTCTGTTTGCATCCGCCTACCTCTCTCTGTGTATTTTTGCCTCTGAACCCGTCCTGTGTGTCCCATCCCAGTGGTCTGGACAGTGCGTCCTGCTTCCAGGTGGTGTCCCTCATGAAGTCTTTGGCTCAGGGAGGACGGACAATCATCTGCACCATCCATCAGCCCAGCGCCAAGCTCTTTGAGATGTTTGATAAGGTAATTTGAGTGCCTACAGTATTAGACAGGTCTTATTTTCCATTACCTGCTTCTCAGGTCGTAGCACTGCAGGTTAGCATGATATATTTGAACTAGCTGTACCGTGGTCGTCATCCAAGCCTGTTGTTATGTCAGTTGTTCATGTATTATTCAGAGAATCAATGCCAGAGTGTTGGGAGCTATGCTGATTACTGTGTATCTGTGTTATGTCTCCATCAGCTGTACATCCTCAGTCAGGGCCAGTGCATATATAAGGGTACCGTCCCTTACCTCATACCTTATCTGAAGAACTTGGGCCTCCACTGCCCCACTTATCACAATCCTGCCGATTTCAGTAAGTGCAGTAATGCATTTAGTATATGAGTGCATGTGTGTGTGTGTGTGTGTGTGTGTGTGTCGGATGTCGAGCGGTACATTTGTTCTCACTGCCTTGTCCTCTCTGCCTCCAGTCATTGAGGTGGCCTCAGGGGAGTATGGGGACCTGAACCCAGTGCTGTTCGAGGCCGTCCAGGGAGGATTGTGCTCAGATGAGAGCAAAAAGAACTCCAGTGACAAAACTGACTCTTCCTGCCACTCTCAGTGTCACAGTGTAAGTCACACAACTGCTTATATTGCAGAATAATAATAATAAAAATTCCATAAAACCATACAACATTTACAATGGCCACCTTTATTTGTCTTCAAGAATAGGTCTCAGAAGTCAGACGTAATGTTGACTACAAATATGGAATCTAAATATGGGGAAAATTCATGGGGTTTTCCTATTATCATACCTGTCACAGTCTGTAATTTAACCTAGTATTTAAAACTTGAAAATTGATATCTGCACGTTTCTCTCTAGCTGGCAGTTCCATGATGAGCTTTTTCCAATAAATTTACGACTTGCTGCTGAGACAGAGTAAAAAAATACCTAGTTAGCAGCTACCATGTTAACTTCTTTGGTTGATCTGTTATCTTTATTCAAGAATAAAACAGAAGTATTAAGAAGAGAAGAATCACTACAACTCCATTTATGTGCAGCGGGTCATCATGGGTAGCTAACCACTTAGCTATTAGCATCTTGTTTTTTAAAATACACCGTGTTCAGGTTATTTAAAAAAAAAGGTGCAAGGAATTTTCTTTTTTTAAACAAACCATGCAAGTGTCACAAATTATTTTGAAGGAATTAGGAAAACCCCATTCATTTCTCCCATAGACGATCGATTTTTTTCGATTTGGAAGCGACGAAATTGCTAACAAATCAGAGACAAATGACGACATGACTTCTGACGGCTATTGTATTGACAGGAAATTACATTAGCTTCGCTCAATTTCCTTCAGTTGTTTCTGGTAGATTACCTGCACTCATTAAACCCTGACTGATCTATTCATTTACATAAATGAGATCCAGAGATATTCTCGTTATTAGTCTTGTTGGCGGATCAAAAGTGAAGCCGTAGATTTACAGTGCACTCTCAGTTCTACAGTTCAGCCTCTATCACTTACATCAGTTCTCAATTAATTCTCGGCTTAATTAGTTTGAACCGCGCAAAATGAATGTTAAAACTTGGCAATGATGTTCAAAGGCTGATGATTAGTTAATGACAGAGCATTTAGGTGTACTTTATGAGAGAGAGGTGCAGAGAGAGGCGTCCCCTGCAGCGGGCTGTGGGCTTTTTGTATGAAAAACTAAATCCTCTGCAACAACAAAACATCTGAAGGCCCCAAAACCCAGAATCACTCCCTGCCAATATACCTACAGTGAATTGTAATACATTTTACCCTTTCTAGTCTGCCTTATGACTTATTTTTCCCCAAGCATCTCAGCCAGTTTCTCCTCTCCTCCCCTCTTTCTATCGATCTCTGTCTCCGCCGCCTCCCTCAGCTTCCTCTAACTCTCTTTCTCTGTCTCCATGATTCATAAGTCACTCTTGATAAAAGCATCAGTTAAATGCCTAAAGTGTAAATGTAAATCTCTAGAGCTCTCCCAGTTACACCATGGCATTACTCATGTTCTGTCCATGGTGTTTTCCATGGTAGGCTCTTTTATCTAGAAGCCTCTTCTACTTCCACCCTTTAAACATTTTTAGTTTCTTTTTTCTTTGCTCTCATCTTGTCTATATGGGTTTTTGTTTTCCTATAACCATAACCCTAGGAGATCTGGTTGGTTCTCTATTCTTGTGTATTTTGTCATATGGCTCACTGAATTTTTCACTTCTTTGATTATTTGTCGATGATTTAAGAAATTAATCAACAATATTGACGTGTGGTAAATGTCATGTCCATTTTGAAAGATGCCAACCTTTAGGGAAAGTGATTTTCTTGTGAACTTAGGCTGGATTCTCTGCTTCCATTCCAAATCTCTGCAGTCATTCATCACCGAGTGTACGCAGCAGAGAGAGCAGACGCTCTGTGTTTGGAAATGTAATTTTTGGCATTTTGGAGCCAAAATAAATCCAAAATAGATCTGGGTTTCAGGACCCATACCAGTTATGCAAGCATAATAATCTCAGGAAATAACAAATTCTTACATGACATGACAAAGACGCATATTTACAGAATAAAAACAGACTTTACACTCGATCAGTCTGCATTGGTCAGACTTGCTTGTATTCCTCTACCCATTTTTCATGCTCTAGATCAGGGTTTTTCAAATTCTGAGCCTGTGGGCCTCCCCTTGGACAAGACTTAGAAAATGGCGCCTCTATCCGCTTTAGCTTAGCTCAATTTGTGGATTTCTATGGGGTTTTGCAGCTGCTATTTGATCTCACAGAATTCATTAGTGGAGCTAAGCTAGCCTAATATTGCTGCTGCGCATGACTTCAAACTGCACGCATATACATAAAAAGGGATGAAAAGGCGTCTATTAATTTGTCTGTCTCTGAATTCTTTGTTTAACCAAATGACAGGCATTTAGGCTTTTTTCCAGTATGTTCTTCTTTTAATGGCTAATAAAAACAAAAGGTCAATTTAGCAGAGATCCTTCATGAACATCTTTTTCACCTTCAGTGTCTGAGCCTCCCCTGAAACTATCTGCCGCCCCCCTGGGGAGTTCCGCCTCCCTCTTTGAAAACCTCTGCTCTAGATTAATGAAAGGTTTTGTTGCAACATGGCACTGCAACATGCAACATCTTTTTATCCAGCAGTTTTGATGTGTGTGTGATACACGGGCAATTTTGGGGGGCAAACTTAGAGCAATTTGCCTGCAGTTTTTATGCTCTCACGGAAGACAATTTGTCAGTCGGAAATATGGCTGAGCGAAATCAGAGAGCAAGTTTTGGTTAGCAACGGTTCAACTTCAGCCAATCAGAGACAAGAAAATATATAATGTAAATATCCAACAACTAAAATAGTTGTGTTTTTATACATTTAGGCAAGCTGTTGACTGCTAGTAGAAAAGGTTATAAAAGTGCTTGTTCTTCATTGTTGATAAAACTACATGAATCTATAAAACACTTTAGCAAAGTGTAGTGGATAAATTATGAACAAAAATTGCCCATTGCTCTCTTTGCACATTGCTCAGTTGCTCATACTCATTGGCCCCAAATTTGCCCTAAAAAAATGACGTATCAACAGCTTAATACGTAACTGAACATGTGTCCTCACTCTCTCTCCACAGGACACAGGAACCCTTGAGAAACACAGTTTTGCCACCAGTACATTCACCCAGTTCTGCATCCTGTTCAAAAGAACCTTTATTACAATATGCAGGGACATGGTAAATGATCAACTTGATTTTCAAATTATGTAAAATCAAACAGTGATTGGTCAAATTGATAAAGGAAAGCAAATTTCCTGTTGGTATAATGTGAGAAGTTTTAAGTTGTGTTGGTGTGTGTTGTCAAGGTACTGACCCACCTCAGGGTGATGTCCCACCTATGTATTGGAGTGCTGATCGGCCTGCTCTATCTCAACATCGGCAACGATGCCAGCAAGGTCTTCAACAACACCGGCTTCCTCTTCTTTTCCATGCTGTTCCTCATGTTCGCTGCCCTGATGCCAACTGTCCTCACCTGTAAGATACTACGTCTGGGGAGGGTTTGGAAACATTTACTTGGCCATGTTGTTATTCTAGATTGACTCCTAATGTCTTATAACATTGTTCCACAGTTCCTCTGGAGATGTCTGTGTTTATGAGGGAACATCTAAACTACTGGTACAGCCTGAAGGCGTACTACCTGGCCAAGACCATGGCTGACATACCATTCCAGGTAAAGTTTACACTGATATAAGTTTTTACAATCTGAGGTGGAGAGGAACTAGGTTAATTTACTCAAGTGCTGTATTTAAGTATCATACTGACCTTTTTCTAAGCAGCCATTTTGACATGAATAGCAGGTAAACACAGGTGTTACTAATGAAATTTATTAGGCTCCATTCCATTTAGGTCTAACAGAATCAGAGTCCTGCTATTGTTGTTCATGCTGGCTCACTGGAAAGACTCTGCTATGGAACAGAACCTTAAATCATGTTATTAGTAGCACCTGTGCTTACCTGCTATTTCATGTCAAAATGGCTGCTGCACCATGAATGATGTGGACATGGCTACATGAACTAGTGGCACTAAAAACTCTCCTCCTCTTTCACAGGTGATTTGTCCAATCATGTACTGCAGTATAGTGTACTGGATGACTGAACAGCCTCCAGAGGCCGGTCGCTATCTGCTCTTTATGGCCTTGTCCACTTCCACAGCCCTGGTCGCCCAGTCGCTGGGTCTACTCATAGGAGCTGCATCCACCTCACTGCAGGTGGGCAAATCTGCGTGCCAAAAGTGTCTTCTCCTATGAAACTCACAGATTAGATGGCAAATAGGTTTAATCTACAACATTTTCTTCATTGAGCATTTAATTGAATGATTAATGCAGTCCCTAAGTCACCCACCTTCTCATTCACTTCCTCCAGAGCAATTTTTGGCATTTTATTTTTTCTTTCACTCTCCAGGTGGCAACCTTTGTGGGTCCAGTCACAGCCATACCTGTGCTCCTCTTCTCTGGCTTCTTTGTTAATTTTGACACCATTCCCAAGTACCTACAGTGGAGCTCATATGTGTCCTATGTCAGGTATTGTCACCTGCTTTATGCATTTGAACATATAATGTAAACCAATGCTTCTCAAAACAGTCCTCAAAGACCCTCTGTCCTGCAAGTTTTTGTTCCAGCTCTGCTCTTGCACACCTAGATCAAGTGTGCAAGAGGAGGTCCTTAAGGACTGGTTTGAGAATTGATGTAAACAAGACTAGTCAAGCATACTTGAACCCAGACTGCTAGTTTGAATCTCTGAAACAGTTTCTGCTTCACGTTCCTAGCATGCATGTTCATGTGTGTGTGCACCAGCATGAATTTCCATGAGGTAGAAACGGGGCAGAGACCACATTGTGTACTATCTGTTTATGAGGGTCATGAGGTTACCTCAGCCCAATAAACAGCCTTTCTGCAGTTCAGTCACCTCCCTGCAGAAAAGTAGAGCCTATCATTTGTGTGTGCTCTGGTTCCTAGAACTGAGAGGCGATTGCTCCTGGTTCTTGGGAATGCAGCCATTATGTCTTTTACCAGCTCCCAGGACCAAAGTTTTAGAGGAGCTTTTCAATTTAGATTTAAATAGGGCTGTTTTTACTGAGTCTTTGTTTTGGCTCTGCCCTCAATGCCCCTCAGTTAGCTAACTAGCTAGCCCAAGTACAAATAAACAATGGCTCATGACAGTAAACTGTAGTACAGTCATGGTAACTAACTACTGCTTCTGAATAAGCTGTACATTTTGTCATCCATAAATGAATACATCCTTACACATCCATATGTACAAGTGAATACACCAAACAGTGACGAATAGACGGACTTAGCTAGGGACAGTCAGCCTTCCAGATGAGCCCTGCTTGGGTGGTAAAAATGGTCTTCCTCCAGTTAAAGGAGTACTCCTTTGGTCAATTTCCCCTTTTACCAAATTATCCAGTCTGAGACAAGATGTTCAATAACATTTTCACCTCTGTACATCCGCTGCTTTGGTTCTGATGGTTAGCATTTCATGTTCAGTTAGCATAAAGACTTGTCTACAAGAGTGAGCTAGTCTAGCTTCCTCAAAGTGAAAAAATAAACGTTACAGCAACTCCAAAGCTGTCTTATTTACACAATGTATTGTGTATTTGTATTGAACATCTTGTCTGGATAAGTCAGCAAAAGGGGATATAACCCAAAACGTTGGAGTATTCCTTTAAGGTTTCCAAGAATTCTCTTTAAGCTTTCTAAGAATTCTTCAACGCTATCTTCAAACAGGTTTGCCATAGATTGACCTTTGTACTCAGAACTGTAAAACACTATATTATATAACAAGAGTTAAATAACTTATTTTCCTTGAATTCTTGACCAGGTATGGCTTTGAGGGAGTGATCCTGTCGATCTACGGGATGAACCGGTCGGAGCTGGAGTGTCCGGGCCTCGTGTGTAAGTTCCAAAAGCCAGAGGAGGTCCTGCAGCTGCTGGACGTGGAGGACGCCAAGCTGTATGTGGACTTCATGGTCCTGGGGGTTTTCTTTCTTATCCTCAGGCTAGCCACTTACTTGGTCCTGCGCTACAAGGTCAAGTCAGAGCGTTAAGACGTCCATCGTCAACCGCTCATGGATTTGGACGCTCACACATATCCCCTGCAGTATGAGATAGTAAGCAAACGTATAGTCTCTTTTTCTCTCTCTCTCTCTTGCTCTTTCCACACATGTGCAAACATATACATGCACACACACACACACACACACACACACTCCCATTTGAATGAAAACACAGCTATCTGACAGCTGTGCGGCACCATCACCCAAACTGTACAGTACAATATTATCTTTGAAACAGTTTGTTTTTCAAGAAAAGGGGAGATTAGCTCAGACTAAGGAGTGTTGTTTTCCCCCCTTGCCCATACTTAGTTGTCCTCCGGTTAATAGTATTTTTGTTAAGAGTATTTAAAGTTCACCATTACTGTTTGAGAACATTGTGTAACTCCACCGTACAGTACACGAACTGAATACCCGACATAATAACAAGCATGTTTTCTTCTCGTGAGAAACTGGGATGTGTAGATATTAGATGAGGAGTTCCCTTGCAGACGCCACACAGTGCTGCAATTCCGTGAGCTAAAGCCATGTCCTACAGGATTAGGGGGAGACACAGTAACCGTCCTTGTGCAGGATTGACCGGGACCTTATCTAACTTCTCCCCTCCGATGCCTGTAACGGTCATCTGTTATGACCTTTCCTCAACCATCCACACCACGAGCTCATGAACTGATATTTAATTGGACAACACCCCTCCCAGTGCCCCAGGAACAAGGCGCCAAGAACGATGGACACATTCTCAGTGCCATCAGGAAAAGGGACAAATATTTAGTGCCAGAAAACCCTTGTAAGACTGCTGTCCCTCCTTCTGGGTCAGCTTATCAGATGTCCTTTCCATGAGATAGGATATGCTGGCTTCTCTCGAAGGAATACAGCCTCAACAAGGACTGCCAGAGGATGATTTACCTTTGGTTTCTATCTCCTGTGCGAATCATGTTGGCAGGCCCTCTGCCCCACCAGTAATGGAGGTCGAACGTTTAGGCATGGATGAGGTATCCTTGAAAATGTTCAGTTCAGCACACTGCAGTGTATTTCAGATAGAGAGAGGCTACGGATCCACCTTCCCACTAGCCCCACGACTTTACCTTGCTCCTTTTTATGCTCCTAACATTTCGCATCTGTTTCTGCCATAACCAAGTAACCATCGAGTGGATGAGGAGAACACCTAGGAGCATAATGTGAATCCAAGCATGATGGGAGCTGCTGATTCCAGACTGATGCAGAGCGCTGGCTTCTGTTGGATACAAGGAGAGAGTGATGTTTTAGTGAAGTGCAATAGCCAATTCTATGGTAAAAAAAAATAAAATAAAAATAAAGTTTGTGTAATTGGTGTCATTCTTTTGACACGAATCTCTGAACCGCTTGTTTCCGCTTGTCGTACGACTCTTTAGCAGGCTCTTCCTGGAGCTATATGAAAGGAAAAAAAAATCTTTTTTTCTCCCTCTGCTTTGCTGATGTCCGACAGATGTGTGTTGTCCAAAACAATGCTAGATACTTGAAATGCTGGCTGGGCGGTTTTTGTGCCTCTGAATTAGAATGGTATGAGTTTGTTCTGCTTCAGTGCTCATTGTTTGCACATACACCTTATGTCAACATATGTGCTGGCACACACGCAAACACACACATAATACACACATACACACACACACACACACACACACTCACACACTTAAACATAAATGCTCACACATTCACGTGTGCACATATACACACACACACATACACACACACACACACACACACACAAATTCACCCTTGGCAGTGTTTAGAAAAGCCTCTCCTTGTCACAAGGCAATGCAATTATTATTTTCCAATAGACTTGCTATGAGATATTTCTTACTCAAACTATGCTACTTAGTAACCCTTATTATAATGCATAAAATAATGTGAGTATATAATCAATGATTGTACAGTGAATATGTTATGCTGTAAAGAAATGTACATTTGCACTTTTCGATGTTTGTTTTAATTATTTTTTATTTATTTGTATTTAATTTTATTTTTATATATCAATGTGATGAATGCTGCTTGAAAGTATAAGGGGAAAACAGCAACTGAATGTTGCATGATCACTTTAGGAATGAAATTTATGAAATATTAAATTTCAGAATATAGCGCAATGATTTCTTTCCTCATCCAAATGTATTTATTCTGGCATTTTTGAGAAGGGGGAAAACCCCTCTCCTTTTTGCTGTACATTTTTACATTATCTGGAATTATGTGATTTCACAGATAAAGATACAGAAGGGAAAGGATCATATTAAGTGAGAGGACAAAAAGAGGCAGAAAAAGTCTGCGTGAAGTGTGTTTAGACAGCAGGAAGCAAATGCACCAATAATGTAGCACGTGGTCAAGCCGCCAATCTGTTAAGGAACAAATTGGATCAGAAAGCAGATCAATAATCACTATCACTGTTCCCCTGGTCAAGTTTTATATGGAGAGACACCACTGCAGCAGCTGAGGTTTGGAGGCTCTCATTAATAGCAATAGTTAATGTTATGATTTTTCACTTGTTTTACCTCTCATGGCTGTGGCATCAGTAATAATGCCCATAGTATGAACTTGATTTTGTTGTTGTGCATACCAATTTTATTGTTGTGCTTACCAGTTTTATGATGTGCAATAACCATCCAAAGGTATTTTAGCTCTTTGAGACTAAATTCATGAAGGGCAAATGTGACATGTGACAATCTGTCTACACATCATTTTACATTTTTGTTGTGTCTTTAAAAAAAATTACCTTCTGGTGAGTAAAAGTGGCAAATTTGGTATACACGCTTGCATACTGGATAGCTGTAGAAGTGGCAAGAGGGTAATAATAAGAGAATAATGGGGATGGGTGATGGAGAAGCTATAGCCGCTGGGCAGGTTGGTCCTCACTCTAAAATCAGACTCAGTTTAAGTAATTGCTGCTCAAGAAAGTACAGGAAAATCTGGAGGAAGGAATTACTGCAAAATTCAACTTTACTGGCTACATGTGCCCAAATTGTGGTAAAAGCTGTGACTGGCTAGCAGAACTGTGGGTACAAGTTAATCTGATAAAAAATGCTCAAAAAAAAAAAGCAAATCTGCATAAAGAGAACAGAGCCAGGAAAGGAAACAGAGCCATCCCAGGCACAAAGCAGGGATAATTAGCAGTTTCATAAAGTCACTAATCAGCCCAGGCGAGCCTTGGGCTGAAGTATAAAGGCTTGTGGTACCAAAGAAAAAACTAATTATCACCCTTCTGCTTCAGCACCTGAAATACAGAGGGGTGGGAGGTGGAGGGGGGCTCCTTTCAGGCAGATTCTCCTGTCCAATTTTCTCTTTAACTTGCAGAGTGAAATTTGACAAGAAAGAGCGCTCTGACAAGGCATCCACGGTACATTTCTGTAGCTATTCAAATCCCATTAGATCCTGCTCTGACTTGCCCTCCAGGATAGCGAGATAATCCAATAAGCCTCTGTGACAAATTGTATGCTTTTATGGAGTATTTACAGTATCTTTGAACATGGTTACTTGCTATGTAAATGGTCACTTTGAATTCTCCTAAAAGTCTCTTGCTCGTTAAGATGTTGTTTTGCAGAATACTCTCATCCCAATAACATATGTTTTAGCTCCGATGGAGATCTTGAGCATTTGAATTGTAATTAAATGCAGTTGGGCTCGGAAACCGAGGGAACCATGGATGTGGCTGATGAGCTTAAATCAAAATGAACATGTTTACTAAATTTGACACTTTGATTTATCACATCACTGTATCACCCGTTTGTCAGTGTAAACCATCAGACGTTTTTTGTTTGGTTTTTTTTGCACTCTATCATGCATGGTAAGCAGTAATATACAGTATATCCCTCAAGAAAGCTCCAACTGTCTGATGGTAAATTAGTAATGGAATGGCAGGCTGTTTACACAGATTGTTTATCTTCTGTCTGATTATGATTTGTTTATGATTTTCTGTTTGATATATGTTTTCTCAACTCAAACAATGCAAACTCTGTGTACTGAACGCTGTTCCAAGGATTATAATAAAGATAACAATTTATAACCTTTTCCCCTGCTCATACTGAGAGGATTTGTGCCAATGTTCATCGCTGTTCGATCCCATTATTTGCCTACAAATCTCAAACGTACACACAAATATGGTCTTTAATGATGTCATCCCGGTCAAAAATCAACACTAAATCATCTTAACACATACATTTCTGGAAATTGTGTGGTCTGCTGAATCAGATATATCACCACATTATATAGAGCACTAGACACTGGATTCATTTACAAGTGCCAGCAGCATGTGCAAATGTGTGTGTGCAGGCACTGGAGGTAAAGCTTGATCAGATGTCAGATGTGCATGTGTCAAGTTTGTCTTGAGCCTACATATATGCTAGAATACAATCATATCCTCAAATATGCACTTATTTATTTAAATACCTATTTTTAAACATAGCCACGTTCCATACATTTCCTTAATAAATGTGCTATGAACAAAAGGTCCAGTGGCTCTATGAGTTTGACCAAGCCTCAGATAACGTGTTTGTATGGATGGTTCAACTTGCAATATTAAAAATGGAATTTCCCTCCCAAAACTTTCTCTTCTTGTAAAAACACCATCATTTGCTATAAATTATAAAACATTGTGAAATTGTGCACATTCAAGCTAGTCCAATACCCCATCAACTCTGCATGATGCATCATGCATGCATCATGCATGATGCATGCATGATGACAGCTGATTAGTCTTTCTTCATATTAGCCGTTCTTAATATAAAAAAATAACTGATTGGTGGTGATGTGGCCATCTTGTGTCGTTTTTAATGGTCTTTATTCTACTGCGTTGTAAATTTGATGAAGGTTTTTACAGTCAGAGCACGTTGGTTTCAATAAACGACTCCATATTGTAGCACCAAGTGTTGCAGCACATTTTCCTCGCTTTGGGTTTATGCTTTTGTTAATTTTGTTCAGGCACTTTGGTTCAGGAGTTACGTATCTGCAGCAATGTTCTTCGTTTTCAAATGACAATATTGAGAGCAAATAGCAATAAAATTTAACATGCACACAACTTATTGAATGTAAGCTTGATAAAAGTGTTCAAAACTAACTCTGATTACGGAAAATAAAAAGGGCCAAGAAAAGCTGATATGGATGCTGTAGTATTGGTATCACTAAAAGAAAATAAGTTCACCATTACATTTTGTGATTGTCATTTGTCATTTATAAGATCATGATTTGAGTGCTTCCACAAATGTTCTGGCTTCATTCAGTGCAGTCAAACAGTTTAGTCATTCTTTTTTATATGGCTGCCATCCACATACAGTACATCTGCCTGAGGTGACTGTGTCAGGGTGTGTCAGACAACACAGCAGGCCTATACAGTAGATCAGGATGTGGGGAACGCACAGACATCTTGCTACCATACTGTACGTCTGGGTGTTGGTGGAAACAGAAGTCAGAGCTCGATGCAGGCGGCCAAAACACAGACAACTGAGACGATAATGAACATTTGGGCTTGTTGCCGATCCACTGCTGCTGTACCCTACACTCGGTCTCATATGACCGCCATCTGCAAAGACAGGTAGTTAGACTGGGGCAAGATGGGGAGCTAGATTATAGGCATGGGAGCAGAGGAGTGCTGCCCTCTCTGTTGCCTGTAAGATAAGATAAGATAAAATGAAACCACATTGATCCTTTTAAGAAAATGAAGCAGTTGCTTCAGAAAAAGTAGCGGGATTCAGCAGGGAAAAATAAAAATGAAGTATATAAACAAATATATAGTAAAAAATATAAGCATAAAAAAAGCAATAATAATGAAAACCGGTAAAATAGTTGCTGCTTACAGTTACTTGATGTTGTTAGCAGTCATAATTGCTTATTTAAACATGGATTACTGAATATTTGCTAAAACTATATATAAGCAAAAATATATATGCATGTTTACAGTATGATCTAATGAAACCATTATGCAAAGTGTCAGCATATATGCAGAATATAATTAGGAGAGAGATGAGTGATACCCAAATAATGATATGTGTATAGATATGTGAATTGCAATTGCATTTATGTAAACAAGGAGACGGCTTTACATCTGAACAGAAAGTGTTGCGGTGTTTGCTAAAATTATGCAACTTATCAAACTTATCAAATACATTCATACATTCAGTACATATCAAATATAAGTGCTTTACCAGCACTCCCTTTTTGATATCATGTATGCAGATGAATGGCAGTGAACAACAGCATATGTGCATTAATATATGTGATCTGAGTCACTGTTTGTCTACTGTATATCTATAGTGCTTGTATCTGTTTTGTGTATTGTTTTCTGTTTCACTCTTATCAGAACAGGGAGCAGGATATGTTCAAGGAGAATATGCAGAAATATGTCCAGAGGAAAAACAGTGCAGTAAATGACCATAAAAAGACTACATATGTAAACAGCAGATTAATAGAGTTTACTGCAGAGATAGTTTGAATTGTCTGTGCAGTGCAGTACACATGTTCTGCTTCAGCTCAGGCTGGGGCCGTTTGGACAGGCAGCAATGTGCAGTCTCAGGGCTATCAGCACAAAAAAAGTGCCTAAAGTGCTTTGAAGTGGAGGCTGAAGTTACTCCATGGCTGCACCTTGTAGTGCTTACCATCAGTGTTGGACTGTCCATTTGGAAAAGCAGTTAGTTATACCTGAGTTATTGCTCAGGAAAAATCAATGGCTATCTGCAGTCTGCGTGCAGCCAAAACTTAGAACTTACATGCAGGTAAATAAAGAAGTTGGTGTTGAACCTTACGTAGCCCTGTTTCCAAACAGTGGGGAGAGGTCGCTGGTCTCTGGGCTCTGAGGTGTGGCACTCTAATGTGATTAGAGATACACTGGAATTCATGAGGAGAATGCAAAATGGCCATGGGTTGATTGAAGTGAGGACCCCGTAGACTCAACGGACAAAAAAATGTGGAATACAGATGTAACTTATTGATTGATTACATGCTTATTCGTGTTTTGTCATTTGAGTTTAAAAGGTCCTCACTTCATCAACCCTCAGCAATTTTGCATACTGCACCTTTAATTGGCAATGTATTATTTTGCTTGTATATGTTGGAAGCGAATTATTTGTGGTGCAATGTGGCATCACGCTCATGCTTGTATTGTTTGAGAGTGTCTTGCAAGCCCATGTGGGTCATCTTGGATATAAGACACTGACAATTCATTCATTCATTCATTCATTCATCACCCGCCTGCCATTGTTCACACACCAGCAACTGATCTCGGCCGTCAAATTCAGAGATGCACCGACTGAACTTCCCTGCTGCTCCGCCAATCAGAGGGGGACATCACCGAACATCCTCTGCAGACTCCCACTCCGCTGTTAGCACCCACCCACAGGCACCGAGGCAAAGGCATGGAAATGCTTTTAACCTGCGCAACAGTGCTTCAGTCCCGCTTTATTGGCTCCATGTACTCTTTAATATGCCATAAATTATGACTTAGGGAAGTGCAAAGAGAGTATAGGTTGTGGCTGGATGTGGAGTCTGGTGTGAACTGGCGTGACGGTGAATTATATTCCATCTATTTTGTCACTTATTAAATATCCTATAAACATGCCTCCGATTTGATGAGGTTACTGAAAGCATGGGTTCAGTCTTTTCAGCTCTCTGTTCAAACACCTCAGTTTCAGTTTCAACCCGCCTTTCATTCAACAAGTTGGACAGAATGGGCTGCTTTCTTTAGTTTAGATAACCTGAGGAGGGCTGGACCCTGACCCTGGTTATTCAGTGGTGCACAGGCCTTGGACCCTGCCCCTCACTTCCTTTCAGTGACCTTTGAACCAAACAAATGTTATTCCTTATTTTTACAACTTACTAATTGGGACTCTCGCTTGCAGAAATGTCTTGTACGTAACCCTCTGTCATTCATAAATGTTAGATCTGGATCTGCTGGATCATTTTCTCAATGACAGTCATGCAGGGAGCACACAAACAGTATGAGGCCTGTTCACTTTTTCCTTTGAGGCCCGAGGATTAGTTTGTGGACAAGAGCAACCCCTGCTGTCAAGAAACGATTTCAATTAACAACCAGCTGCCTTGAAATAATGCTGTTCTTTGAAAGTATATTAATAGAAGACAACATCAGCTATTTGTTTTACCTGTCTGATCTATGTTGTTCCTGCTTTGAAGGGCATTGCATCTCTATTCTTCTTTTGTGGGATATTTATGAGCCTTTTTGAACTGATTCTTAACATCATATGTAACAATGTTTGCCATATTTAATATAAATACTTGACCAGCGTCAATGGAGTCACTTTTTTCCAAGACCCACCAGAGTTTGTGAGCTGGGAACTCTGTATGTCTCCTGCATCCGCTGTCACTCAGCGAGGTGAAACTTAATCTGGGCCTGTCTGAAGCATTTAGGAGGCGTCACTGAGCGCCAGTCAGACAGGTCCTCTTGTCACTCAGCGCATCTCTGTCTAGCAGTCAAGCACCGAGAGATAAAAACGTATTGCACTTTTTCCAGGCCACCGGCGACGGCACAGTGTACCAGCAGGCAGCTCCCTCCTGCATCGCAACGTAGCAAAAGTAGTTGGGCAGATAAGACTGAATTCCATGAAGCAGTAAATTTTCACCTGCAGTCACAAAAAATGTAGATGAGCACTGATTTCTGTAAGAACTCAGCTGCTCATGAGCCTCACCACGCTGTGCATATGATTATCTACACCAGCCTTTATGATTATCTCTTTCTAGCCTTTTGCATTTGTAATGTTATTTGTAAATGGGGGTCTTAGCTAACATACCTGATAATATCATGTCAAGTGGCCTTACCCTGAAGCTGATAGCCAGTCACTTCGACTTCATAGTCATTTTATATCTAGAGAAATAGGAGTGGGAAGCTAAATGCAGTGGTGGAAGAAGGACTCAAATTTTTTTACTTAGGTAAACATTTAAAAAATACCCAGACACAAAGTTGCTCAAGTAAAAGTGAAAATACATTCCTTCTTAAAGTATTAAAAGTAAAGGTTTTCATTTCATGCCATCCTCATCATTAACAGCATCTTTTTTAAATCCCATTGGTTCTCTCATGTCAGTGTCTGAATTGTAAATCACTGTGCAGTTTTATGTGAGTGCTGCTCTGTTTCTGCAGCATGACACAAAGCCACGGCCTTGGCACAGAACAATCAGTCTTGGACAGTGTCACTTTCTCATGGACATACACACAGACACGCACACAACACACACACACACACAAATCTTGCCACTTTCACCACCACTATTCCAAAATGACTAACTGTAACTTGTACGTCACCATAGAACAGAACAGTCAGGGATGATTTTGTTGTTTAAATCCATGCTGCAGGCAAAAGGTGCAAACATGTATGCGTGCGTGTGTGTGTGTGTGTGTGTGTGTGTGTGTTTGTGTACGGACAGAATCTCACACACACACAGATTAAACATTAAGCCTGGCATTGTCCCTTAAGTAAGTGTGAAGGGGAGGAGTCCCGCTGCGGCTAACATAACTGTTTGGGGAAGTGATCCCACCGTTCCATCCCACTGTCTGACCTGATGGAAAGAGACTCAACATGAGACAAACTGCAGGTACTGCATTCAAGCCATTTGCATTTTCTCTATCTGTGCTTTCCAGCCGGCACGTGTTTATGTCTGAGGCTGATTCATGCTGCTCTCCTTTTATCTTTTAAGCCAGTTGCTTTTTTTTTTTTTGATTTTCTTATGTCTGTGCTGAAGAGCGGCTACCTGTTATTTAAACTATCGCGGTGCATTTTTGAAACGTTTAGATGAAATTACAATGGAACGAAGGGGAAAGCATCGACAGTACTGACACAAATAGATTTTTGATTGGACCTTTGACTTTATACTTTCGCTTCTCGGATTTTGGACGAAGTCGCCCTTTTGATTTGATGATACCTGTGAGATACAGTTAAGGCAGATGATATTTGCATGTAACAAATCATCTATTCAGCAGTGATTATCAGTCCTGGTTTCACATTCTCATGTCTATACGATAGGTCAGCTAATAATGAACCTTCACCAGATCTAGTCGAGCTTCAACAGCATTTTGTGTGTGTGCCTGCAGGACCATTGTGTCCTGGAAGGAGAAAAACAAAAGGTTTATGATGGGGGGAAAGCAAACAGTGACCCATTAGCTGCAGCAAAGCACCTGCAGCAGGGCCGGCTCCGCTCAGTGGCCACTCAGCCACTTAGACGTGACGTGAGAGCGATGGCACTGGGTTTCATTTGGCAGCAGAGGGTCTCTGGATGGCGATATCGCCTGGTTGCCGGGGGTTGCATCATGATGGCACGTGGCCAACTTCCATGATCCGATGGTTTACCCAGGTGAAGGAGATCAAAGTTGTCTACGAGCACTCACCACCTGTGAGCGGGGAGTCAATAATTCAAAATCTCGGGGCCCATCCAGCAGATGATTGCACTCATAAAGGCAGTGAAATCTGTAGGATTACTTTCAAATTTTGATTTTACTTTACCCTGCCTTGGAGAAAATAATATCTATTATTTTCAAATAATTTGTGTATTCATTATAATCTCCTAAGAACATGAGAGGTGTTTGAATGAATTAATCAACATTGAAACAATTTGATATACAAAATATATATTTTCTTGAGTATAGTTAATCTGTCAGTATTTCACTTGTTCCGCTGCAGTAAACCTCCTTTGTCTGCTGCTCCAAAATGTACATGGTGTTTGATTCAGGTGTTTGTGATTTTTTTTTTCTCTTCCTGGGCCATAATTGCATAATTACAAATATTTATTAGACAACTGCCTCTCCATTTTGGAACTTAATTAGAAGCGTCTGTTTAATTTTCTCTCCTGGAGAGTACAAAGGCTAAAGTTAATCACTCTGTCCGGCCCTGCTTTATGGTGCCTCACTGATAATTACAGACAGCAGATATGTCATCCGAGGCTCAAACACCAGCCTCACTCTAAAGCTGATGCCTCACAACACTAAAGAGAATGGTTTAGTGGACAGAACCACCAAGACTTTCCTACAGCTGTAAGTTCAAATGAAACGAGATAATGTGTGTTGGTGTGCAACAAAACTTGATTTAAAGTGTGTGGTTACATTACAAACTGAAATTGAGTATGGGATCTATCTGTGACACATTATGATGTTATGATAAAGATAATAATCATATTTATTACCTCAGTTTGTGCTTCTAAAACCATTAACTTGCTCTGATCTCTGTTTTTCAAGGTTTGGTGGAGGTAATAGGGTTGACAGAGTAAGTTTTGTGCTTCATCTTATTTTTCAGACTATATGTTTACTTTATTATTTCACTGAACAAGACTGAACCATGCTACTCTTTCAAATGTGTAGTAATAATGAAATTATCTATTTGTGTCAAACTTTTGTCAAATATAACTAGATAACTAACTAAATGTGCTGTAAACATGAATTCAAAGCAACTTAAAACTTAAAAGTGAGGTCAAGGGCAATTAATAAAATGTCTAAACAGAGAAGAAAGGCTTTAAAAGTTTGAAGAAGTGAGCTAGAAGATGAAACTGATTCAGTCAGGCCAACATGTTTGGACATCATGAGATTATTTGTCAGTTTTAGTCTGAACAGTCTTGAGTGTCTTGTGTCCCTAAAAATCTGTTCTATTATTGTTCTGCACATTGAGCTCCAGAGGAACTTTGCAAAATTGCTTTCAGCTGTGCTTTGCATGTTGACTTTTGGAACTTGTTGGTAGTAAACGTTAAGACTTTGTGCCCAAGATAAGTCCTCCTGTGCACAGATAAATGCTTTTGCTATTGTCATAATTTAGAGTACTACAGTAGATATGGTTGTGCTGTGTTGTAATGTGTACAGCAATATAATAACAAGTGAGCAAATAAGCGTGTCATTATCTGACAATTTGTTAGTTGAATATTAGACCTTAGAGTATTAATGGTTCATACACAAATGGAATTTATATATTTATCTCCCACACTCAACAATTAACCAACTTTGGAACAACAGTGTTAAGTGTCAAATCTCTCAATCTCTCCTTTTGAAGGAAGTTTACGTTCAATCCTAAAGAGGGAATTGACAACCCAGTGATGGTCATCACAGACGATGCAGGTATCTGTACCTCACAAACACATCCAAATATATCCCATCAGACCATGAACAAACTCCGCTCTGAAAAGGTGTGAGAACACTTGTCCGTCTCCTCCTCTTCAGACTCTGTGTCGACGCCCAAACCACGTCTGTGCGTCCTCAGACGTGAGGAGGGGCAGTCCTACGGTTTCCACCTGCGGGTGGAGCGGGGCAGCCAGGGGCACATAATCAGAAATGTGACATCACTCGGGGTGGCGGAGCGCAGCGGCCTTCGAGATGGAGACAGGCTTCTGGAAGTCAACAACTGCTTTGTTGACGATGTTTCTCACCCCGAGGTGACACTGGCTTCATGACTGAAATGACACTGTGCCACTCAGAAGGACTGATGAGGATGAGAATTCATTCTAACTAGACTGTGTCTCTTATGAATCAGGTGGCCAAGAAGATAAAACTAAGCGGACACCAGCTGTGTTTGTTAGTGTTAGATGGAGAGGAGTATGAACAGGCTGTGTCCCGGGGTCAAGACCTGCGCGTCCTCGCCACAAAGCACAAGACAGAGGGCTGCAAACCACCCAGACTCTGTCACATCACCAGGGACTCCGCCGCAGGTCTGGGCATCCACTTCTTACCTGTGGAAGGTAACGTTGTTCACGGTAATCACAGGATGTCCTCAGTTTAAAGTCTGCTGATCATACAGTGTGGCGTCACTCATGTTCTACCTCTGTTCTTGCTCTGTAGGAGAAAAGGGCCGCTTCTCTGTGAGCCTGGTGGCTGGAGGCCCGGCCGTGAGGGCAGGGGTGTGTAAGGGAGATCGTCTGGTGTGGATGAACGGAGCAGCAGTGTCTGATCTCACACACTCTGCACTCAGCAAGATGGTAGGCCTCTGTAGTGTCATGTGAATGACCTGTCCTCCCTAAAGTAATCTATATACATTTTCTGGGTTGTTAGCTATGATCATTTCCATGCAATACTATAATGATGACAGGAGGATTTAAACTAGCTTCCTTGAAAAATAAATAAAATTCAGACAAAGTAAAGCCAGATTTCTCTGTTTTCTCTGTGGGCTTACTGTTCCCTTTATTGGACTATACCATTACCTAAATTCTGATGCAATGCTTATAGAATACCTTCAAAATATCTACTCTGTAATGGATACAATTTAAGTAAAACACTTCAGTCATACAATCTATAAAATGATGTAAAAAAGAAAAAAAAAATCCATGTATACCAGAGAGTAATGCAATTAGAATAACAAGAGTAAATGGGATTTGTTACTTTCAACCAAATATTTTCTTGTAGGTGAAAAAATGTGGAGATCACATCACCATCATGGTGGTTGACAGTGAGAGTGAGAGGAACTACATCCAGCAGAGGATGCCCATCCTGCCTGCCATGGCTGTCCCACATAACCTGCCTCACACTGCCAGAAAACTCCACCTGGCATCTGGGCCTGAGGGCTACGGCTTCCTCCTGACGCAGGAGAAGACGCCATCAGGACACACAGGTCCGAAAGAAACAACAACAACATTCAAACACATGCACTGAATCTATGCACACTAGACTTAATCTATGTTTTTTCAACAATAGTTCATGTTCTGCGTGACGTGGACCACAGCAGTCCGGCACAGAGAGCCGGTATGCAGAAAGGAGAGCTGCTGCTGGAGGTCAACGGGGAGTCGGTGGAGGCGCTGAAGCACGAGGAGATTGTTGACAGAGTGAGACAGGGAGGTCAGCAGGTTATCCTCACTACTATCACTCCACAGGGGCTGGAGTTTTACACCCAGGTAGGTGAGAGCAGTGGGCTGGAACACTATGCCATATCTTTAAAAAAAAGTTTCAATCAGGATTGCAGATAGTAGGAGCAGCACAAGGAATTTGACTCGGGCTGACAATGTGCAAGTTATTTACAAACAGTACACAGTATACAAGCAAAATCCATGAAGTGCATGGGTGTGTGGTAGTGCATACTGCAAGGTGTGCATCATATATGGAAATTATAATGTATGAGTACTATACAGGCAGTTTGAGTAATATGCAATACACAGTTATGTAATGCAGAGACTGCAATGCACTGTAATGCAGAGGCAGAGCAATTATTAAATGCAGAGACTTTTCCATACATTAGGGTTTAGTGAATTGGCACTTTTGTGTTCACTTTCCTCTTTTGATATTCTGCAGCTGGGCCTGTCACCTCTTCTGTTCTGTGTGGATGATGCTGGTGAGAGAGATAAGAGGAGCAGCACGCCAGTCAGTGTAGAAACACAACAAGAGGAAACAGTCGTCCAGCCCAGAGTGAGATTCTGCTCCCTCCAGAAAGGTCCTTTGGGGTTTGGCTTTAACCTGGGCTGTGTCCCGCACAGTCCTGGGACCCTCATCAGCCAGGTATGAATGAGATAGTTAGTGGCTGTTTGATGACTGAAGCATTTTCAGGAAGTCATTATTAGCTGATTTAATATTAATAAGAAGAAAGAAGTCTGGGGTGTTATTTTACCTGATAGACATTGTGATGGAGTTTGGTTATTTATAATAAGGTGTAGATGTTTCTTCTCCATCTTAGGTGACTCCTGGGGGCTCTGGGCAGAGAGCAGGACTACTTGAAGGGGATGTGGTGGTGGAGGTTAATGGACACAATGTGGAGGGGAAATATCTAGAAGATGTGATCATGCTGGTGAAGGAAGGAGGGCATTTTCTTTCCTTACTGGTGAAGAATAAGAGTGACAGCAAGCTCAATCAGAATCAGACGCCAACCTCAAGAGATGCCACTGACTCAGAGGTAAAAAATAAAAGTAAAAAAGATAATCTGCTTATAGTTAAATTGTTCCATAAATTCAGTGAACACTATCTTAAACATATTTTGTTTGTAACTCCACAGGAAGAAGATAACCATGAGATATCAGCCCTGTGATTTAGCAAACCTGATGGCATCCCACCATATCGCATTGAGGACACCTCAACTTAAATTGAGCAAGAAAATGCTGGGCTCTAATCTTTGGATATCTCCTATGAATCCAAAACATGTAACATTAAAATAAGCAAAATATATCTTAGAGGAAGTGTGTATCAGCAGTTACAATTACACAAAACACAACACAATTTTGTAACAAGTGATTGGTGTTGAGTCTACAGTGCAAAATCTAAGGATGTAATACATTTACAGTGTTAGTCTTGAGCAATGGCCATACATAATGTTATTAAGTGTATGATAAAATGTAGAATAAACAATGCATGGCAGGTCTAATAATCTCAGAAATATTGATCACAACTTTATGTTTGGATGATGCTTAAAAGAAAGTAAATAATATAAGCATATAAAGTGTATGTTCTTGTAGAGAAGGTGTATGTCCGTCATTTATATCCTCTAAAATTACTGGTCGATCCAAAGACATCATGGGCCTACTTGATTATAACATCACTTTAGCCTGGACTAAAAATGCCTGGAATAAAATGCTCAGCACACACACACACACACACACACACACACACACACACACACACATATACTGTATATAAATACTGTATATTTATACTATATGTGTGTGTGTGTGTGTGTGTGTGTGTGTGACATGTATCATTTATACATACAGGTGCACATACATAAATATGCTTACATATATGTAAACTCTTGATGGATATTAGTGGATATTTGGCCATGTATTAGATTTCCTTATGGGAAAATGTCTTCACTAATTGGCGGAATAGTGGAGAGTGAACGTATGATTACAGAACTCACTCTTATGCATCCCCTAATAATTAGATGCATTCCAGACAATCAAACCATAGCGACATTCAGCTCATTTTGTCAGGAAACACATAGGAGGAACCATAACAGGTGCAGAGCCTTGTTTCTATACAGGCAGTTATGTGGCCAGCTACTGTCGGGTCCTTCTGCTGGAGGTGACATTCAGTCGGCTGACACGGCTAAGAGCAACAGAGAGCCGTGAGGACACTTACAACCTCATCATGGCACAAGCAGTACAGAAATTAGTTGCTAAAGTACCTACGCTTGTCGGTGGTAAGTTCATTTTTTGTTTATGCTAATCAGAAGATGCAGCTAATTGTTGGAAAGTGCGTGGAAAGTAATAACTTCATTGACAGGTTAGCTAGGCTAACGTTACTAACAGCACCATGACCTAACGTTAGCCACAGCGATAGCTGATTGGTTTTAACGTTTCTAAATAATGCTTAGTGCATAAAATCAGTGAAGTGGAAATGTGTCTGTTGGTTTTTCCTCTAGATTATATGACACATTTATTTGCATACCAGTTGTGACGAGTAAGTTATATTTACATTTTATGAATAGAAGCCATTTAGCTCGCTGGCTAATACTAGCAAGTGTGCAGGACGATCCTGCAGCACTGACGTTAAGCTAGCTAGCCACCTGGAGCAAAGGAGAACAACATCCGAATAACGGCCGCTGTGTTTTCTTTCCTAGCTGCTGTCACCTACTCCAAACCCCGGCTAGCGACCTTCTGGCACTACGCCCGTGTCGAGCTGGTTCCTCCTTCCCCAGCTGAGATCCCCAAGGCCATCGAGGGAGCCACAAACCTCATCAAGGCTTTCCAGTCAGGACGCCTCGGACAAACAACAGTCAAGGTGCCTGGATGTTATTCTCTGACAGACCCAGAAGTTTTGTGTGACAGAAGTTATTGATGTAGACAAACTAAGATTCAAAATGAAAGTCATTGTGAATTATTAAGATCAGATCTGCATTTATTGGTTTATTTTGTTGCAAGGCATAGCCTATGAATTGTTTTTTTTTTTTTTATATACACAAAATGGTTGGCAGATTACAGAATGAAGCATTCAGTTCCATTCATGGTTCCAAAAGCCATCAGCCTAACCTGAAGTGCTGTTTATTAAGATTTCATCAATAAGTATCTGCAGGCCTTGTCTGTAGAGTTAACACCACACATGATTTATGTGTCAGCAACAAGCTGCAAATCAGGAAGATTTTCACCATGCAACTTATATGCCCTGTTGTCCATGATAGGACCTGCTAGTTGCAGTTATGATATCCTGTCATATCAGTTATGCAAGACCATCAGCCACAGTGACATTACCATGTCAGTGAGATACACAGTAAAAGGGAATATTTTGGGGAACATTAAATTTGTTTCACAACCGCAGAGCTGTTAATGAAAAAACAAAACAAAACAAAAAAAAAACATACTTTTGCCACATTCACAAGTAATAAGGGTTTTGTCCTTTTAAATATTTCTCATGGTATTTATCTCTCACCTACAGCAAAAGCAGAGATGGCACCAGAATTTATCAGTTTTCATTTAATACCTTTTAGCAGTGTATGAGACGTATGATTAAATCTAAAGTCCCACTCAGATTGTGAACTTAAGGGCTCAAGATTTATTAGAGACACCAGGAAAATGAAGAGTTTGTGGTCCTTTAGCTATCATTGGAAACATGCTGAGCACTGTGCTGTCGTGAGGGCTTGATTCCCTCTTGATATGCATCAATATAGGATGCAATAGAAATGCTGTCCAAAGGAATCACTCTGACCAAGTCTTGTACACAATAAACTCAATCAAATCTTTCCCTGGTAGGGGTATTGGTATTGATATCCATATTGGTAAACAACGCTGTCATATCTGTGAACATATATTAAGGCCATTTGGTGCAGAGGAATAGTTAAAATCTTATTTTGAAGAGAGAAGTTCAGTTTTGTTACTGCAGCCAGTGGTTCTTGGCAGACATTTCACAACATTGGCCAGTGGCCCTTTAGCCATTTGAAAGGGACTCTGGTGGTGAATGGAAGAGAACGGGGGCCATTTTATTGATTTCTTTTCAGTGTTGCGCCCTATGCTGTTAAAATTATCGTCTGTAGCAAGAGGACATCGGATATTTTGTCTGATTAATCTCAGCTGGCAAATCTAAGTGTTGGCTAATTTCACTTTTTTTTTTCCCCTCACAGGATGCAGTAAGGAATGGTCTTGTGACTGCTGAAGTGATGATGTGGTTCTACATTGGAGAGTGCATTGGCAAAGGAGGGCTTATTGGCTACAATGTCTGAATTTTGGACTGTCCTGATGCTTTGTTTTTTTTCTTGAGCGTAGTATGTTCAATTTCCTGCACCAACCTTGGGATCCAATAAATAAATGTCTATTATGAAAGAACAGCATTGTTTTTTGAGTGCTTCCTCCCTTTATCCACCAGTCCATTTTTTATGTAAGATTTTATCATATAAAAATACAAAATTTCAAAAGCTTGACTAAACATGTGCAAACCAACTTAACAACTGATATTACTGCTACAGCCTGCTACAGGTACTCAACAGTACACTGAAATCTGTTAAGAGTGTCCACCCTCATTTATTTGTTTTTTAATCATTCTGTTTATGTTCAAGTGATTAATGCTCATATCTTAGCTAAATTATGGGCTTGTTTCCATTGTTCCCTTTCATTACATGAGTACAGATATCTAGATTTCACTGAACTCAGTACAAACTAAAATATGTATATTTTAAATGCTGCAGTGATTTTGAGTTTAGTCAAAACTGAAATACGCCCTCTGCCAGACACTAGATGTACTCAGTGTATTTGGTACAGTAAAAACGCCCCCACACAGCGCAGTAACTAAGAGAGAGGAATATTTTTTTAGATGGTTTGTCAAGAAAATTGCTAGTAGGCAAATTATTTCACGGACCGCCATGCAAGTCATTACACTAATTATGTCCCTTTGGGAAAACCAGCATGAAACTGAAGGAAAAGAATATTATCACTGAACTTAGCACTTTTCTGCCTTACTACACCCTATCTCCTCCCTAAAGTACAGTGACGCCGCTATTCTGCAGGGTAAAGCAATGTGAATTTTGAAGGCAGCCAAAGCCAGTGAGCTGCTTTTTGGATGTAATGCTGTTGTAGAGCTGTGTCTATTAATGTGGTGTATTTCATGTCTAAATTTATGATCTAATCATACAGAATCATGAAAATTCTAATGCATAGTCTATTAGTAGTAATAGTAGTAGTGCTGATTTTTCATCAATCAGGGTTTTCCAGTGGTGAGCCTCGTTAAACCACTAGAGGGCACTAGAGAACTGATAAAATACTCCTCAAGTGTAGTATAAGTCTTTTTTTCTTTCACTTAAAAGTCAGGACAGGTGATTTGCTGATTTACATATACAGCACATGTGCTGTAAATGGACTGTGTCACACCCCGCTTAAATCCTTTAATGAAAAATGATTCGCATTCAGTAAGTGAATTTTGGTACATAATTTTGAAACTGGCAAGCTTTTCTTCAACTGATACAATCAGTACAAGAAAAACAAAGCAATATAATAAGTTGTTGAAGTAGGCAACTATTTGCCATTAAAAGGTCATACTACCCTAAAGTTTTCAAACTGCTAATGTACCTCCCCATCAAACAGATTTATTATACCACGGATAATGTCCGAATTGAATTTAACAGAATAAATAATACACACTTTGGTCCATTCAGTGTATTTATCCTCTGTTAAAATAAGAAATTATGGATAAGTCAATCAATTAATTCATTCAACTCTTTATTGAGAACTATCGGTGAAGAATTCTTTCTGCAAAAACAAGCTCTTTATGAATAATAATTATAATCTGGTTGTCCTTTATATCAATAAACATACAAGACATTAAATAGAGGTTAGTTGAAGTGAAATAACTTTAAGGAAGTTTAGCAACTGATAATGGAATGACAGCCAATTTGTAATAACTGGCAAAATGTAATAAAAAGGTTTGAGAATGTTCTGTTCACATAATTACATGACCAATTCAGTAATAACAGTGTAACACATTGTAACTGATTGTGCAATATTAATATTAGCTAACAATGTGATGAGTCATAGTAATAAGAATGTAATAACTCCAGTCAGCCTCCATTCATCCATTCATTGTTAGTCATCATTATTACATCAATGATTAAACATGTATTACACCTTTTACTGGGGAATAATGGAGTCACTGTAATAATGTGATGTTATGACATCGCTTAGGAACTTGTTACATTTACAGTTTTATGACATTTTCAGTCGATTTACATGGATATTTTGACTACAATTTCACAAGTCATTTCGCAGTCATTACATTATCAGTTGCCTCAAAGAATAACACTTTTTAATATGTTGTACTAGTGTCATTATGTAGCATTTATGTATTGCAATAACATCTTATTGTGATTTGACAGCGCGATGCACAACTTATTATGTGATGTATAGAGTTATACAGGAGGAATTCTCTTCAACAAAAGCAATTCAAATAACTTCATTACATTCAGCTTCAAATTACTGCAAAAAATATATATATATTCCAAAGGCATTGCTGTATATTATGAAAAAACAAAAGATATACAAAATATTCTTCATTTTTCAGTAAATGAACCAGAGAGGAGTATCAGTGTTCACTTGAGCTGGCAGATCTTGACTGAGGTCCCGACTCCAAAACCTGGGTAGAGGGCCTCGCCAAATGTGGTCTCAAACCTGTGTAGGAGGGTCATGGTGTTGCCTATGCTGTAAAAGGCCAGGATGCCTGCAGTGTGGTCCAGGTAGACTCCTATCCTGGGGGAGTGGGGGGCGTTGATGGCCTTGTCCACGCGGTTGTGCCAGGCGGAGTAGCCCGTGTCTGAGCAGAGCAGGCTCCAGGACTTGTCGTTGTAGCCCAGCAGGCACAGCGAGCCTTTGCCCTTGCGGCTGATGCTCTTGTAGGCCACCCCCATGGAGAACTCCCCGCTCCACTCGATCTCCCAGTAGAAGCGGCCTCCGGACAGCGCCTCCCGGCACAGCACCTGGGCGAAGCTGTCAAACCTTTCCGGGGTGTCTCCGTAGGGCTGCAGGTCCCTGGTCCGGATCACCTTCCTGCTGCTGTCGGAGATGTGCAGCTCCTTGTAGGCCGTGTTGGGGTCCAGTTTCAGCTGGCAGAAGTCTGAATGAAGAGAGACAATACGTATTAGACTTTGTATTCATTAAGAAAAAGAGTTAAGCTTTTAAGAAAATGCTCAAAAATAGGGAAATACTTACACTTTATAAAATCTGCTCTGTTTTTGGGCTCTGGAGGAGGGGCGCTGTCCACTGTAATTTCTTTGACTGGAGATGGAGAAGCACTATGTTAGATCAATGTGTATTACATACGACTGCATGCACCCACATACAGTTCTTTATCCCAAGATCCCAAGGCTTCCAGAGATACCGAATATGTCCTGCTGAATTACAGGGAAATGTGTATAAAATGAAAACTTTCTACAGTCCACTGTTACTGTAAGAAATGCTCACCTCTGCTCCTTCTATCTAGTGTCCGACTTTCTGTGGTGTAAACTGGGACTTCATTCACTGTAACATATGAAACATTCATAATCAGTAAAGTTTTGGGGAGTTCCACTGCCCAGTTCATCCAGAAATCATGTGGCAGAAAAGTGTTTCCACTGCTCAGGTCAGACCTGACTTGGAGATCTTCAGGAGCTCCTCTCTGCCAAACTCCTCCAGGCGTTCTTTGATCTCCGCCACAGCTTTCCTGGCAGCACTGAATGAGAAGTCGGGGTTCACCGTCACTTTGGGTATGAAGCCATCATCAGTGGGGGTGCAGAGGTAGTTGAAATTCTGTTGGGTCATTAAAAAAAAGGAAAAACTTGTCAGATAAACTGTGACAAAGATGAATATGCATCAGCATGGATTAGATGTGTAATTCCCGGTATATCTAACTGCAGCTTGAAGACTCCAAAACACACCCCTCATAGACACACCCACCACATAAGACACGCCCCCCAGACAGGTTAAGTTTAGGGAAAAGTAAGGGGAGCGGTTTGTTCATTCATAAACAAACAAGAGACTGTAGCTAGTTGCAAGATCAGCTCTAACCAGGATGATGACACACCCCACTGGCCTGCTTAAAGACACACCCACCTGTCTGTGATGTGACGACATACTCTTCTCTTTAATTCGCTCTAGGTTGAAGTTGTCCTTAGCTGTCGACTTGAAGGCTGCTCAGCCTGTCGGGCTGACCCTAACCAGCCTGGCAGGCTGAGAAGCCTCCAAGTTGACGGCTAAAGGCAACTTCACCCCTGAGGTTTTGATTCAGCGATCAATTTGAGGGGATGAAAACAATTGGGAAGAGTTAACTGAATATTTTGGGGCAGAGGGTGAGGAGAGGAGAAACATTTCAGATCACTTGTATGAACCCAAATTATCCACCAGCAAACCTCATCGTGATGCCACTATTGTGTACAAATATTTTCCCCAGGCACCCATTGGCCAGTTTGTTGTTTGATGGCTTGTGGATTTAATAAAAAAAAAATTAAAACAGGATTTCAACTGCCTGAATTAGAGATTCTGTTGTTCATCCATCCTGTCTGCTTGTGACAGTCACTGACATCCTGCATGAAACTAACCTGAACACCGGCTCTTCTTTCTTTGCTTTGTCTGGAATTTAATATGCCTGCTTGTAACAGAGCGGTTGAAATGTCCATATAGATTTCACAGTGATCAAAAACAACCACTATGAGTAATAAATGGAGGCCAGAGCCATACAAAATTTCACAACCAGCCAGAGTGCTTTCTCTGTTAATTGTAGTGTGGACAGGCCTGCTCACTGTCACATATTAAAAGTTCGTGCCTCCTTGCATGCCAGATGATACCTCAGTTGTGTGCATCAGTAAATTACTGCTCATTCTGCAGCGGGCTGTACGTCACCTGCAAGAAATGGATGTGGTCCTCGGTGCTGTACAGCTGCTTGAGGCCAGACTCCTTTTTCTTCAGCTCGTCAATCTCCTGCTCCAGCCGCTCGACCAAAGCCTCGGCCTGGTTGAATGCGGCCTTCTCGTTGATCCCGATCAGCTTGGTGACCTCTGACCTCATCCTCTCGATGGAGCGGATCATGTCCTCAAACATCTTCTGGCTCTCCACCATGGCTCTCTGGGCTGAACTCTGGACAGGGCATGCGAGAAGTTTTTTTTTGTTTGTTTACAGTGCAACCTGCTGCTAAGAGTTCTGTGGTAAGCTGCATGATGCTGATGCAGATGAGGCAGTTATTGCTGCAAAGGGTAAAAAAAAATGTGGCATCTTGTCTCATTGATGCACAGCTTCTGCATGAGCCGAATTTAATGAATGAAATACCAACCATCCAGACAGATGAATGGTAGAAAAGTACGGCATCTTATTCACATGGATTCCTTACCTTCAGCGAGTCCACAGCAGTCCTCAGTTCTTCCAGCTCCTTCACCCTTTCTTGGCATTTTTGTCTAATCTCAGCTTGGGAAACTCCCAGAAGTTTCTGTTGATGGAATGATGCAGCATTTCATCACACATGTAATGTTCCATTTTTCACTGTTTGCTCCTATATGCAACATGCATTTTTAATTGGCATTTGCATTGCATTACACCTTGATCTTTATTTATTATGTAGTGTAATTATGGCTTGGAATTTTTCCTTTTTATAAGATATAGAGCCTCGTGGTTAATGGTTCAGTAGAAAGATTCTTTCTCATCAAGGGATATAACAGGGGAGATTGTTGTTTATGTCCAATAAAGCCCGCTCAAAGAAATCTTCTTAGTATGGTCCGTTTTTTATCTCAGAGGGAGAGGAGGGGGGGAGAAATCTGCGCTGGAATCCTGGCCACGTCAGG
>OMLF01050834.1:0-19717 GCA_900302615.1 Holocentrus rufus
AAGCCACATCCTGGGTGTGAAAAAGAGAGAGAGAGAGAGAGAGAGAGAGTCACTGTATACGCAGTTGCAGTTGAAACTGGACCGCTTAAACCTGCTAGATTGCTTCCTACACTACATCAACTTGCTATTAACTAAGCTTTATTCATAGAATGATCCAAACCACGAGTACATAATCAACATTGTTTAAGTTTCTCTATAAATAAATAAATAAAGGAATAATAAAAAATTGAATAAAAAAAGTTGTGAGTAAGATGTTTTGTAGTTCACTTACTTTGAAGTTCTATTACTCCGAGTACGGATAGGGACGCACATAATTTAGTTGGTTGCACAGATACAGACAGATAATGGTGTACTTGCTAATCCCTATTTCTTTTTATGTAAGTGTATTTTACTTCATACTTTTCAATACAGCATGATTTCATAAAGTTCATAATGTTTTATTTAAAAAAATAAAACATTTATTTGAAGCTCAATTCTGAAGCTGTGCTGTAGTTAGTTTTCTGCTAAACAATCCATATAACAACTTCCAATCAACTCACACCCATTTCCGGCTGAATTTATCGACTTCCTGTTTAAGCCCCGCCCACTTCAGATTTAAGTCCCGCCCACTCCGAGTACGGATACGGATAGGATAATTTAGTTGGTTGAACAGATACAGACACAGATAGTGGTGTACTGGCTCCTTCTTAGCCTCCAAAATGCAAATTCTGACGCACTGATATACAAATCATTCTACCGGTTTACAAGAGGTCAGATGTGGTGAAAGAAAGTTTACATTTCTTCACTGTTTTCATATCCATCATACATTTTTCATATCCAACATATGACATTGTGCCTTATTTCTGGTACTGACAGCTGTTCCATGAAAAATACCGAAACGTAAAACAAGCAGAGTTTTCTTTCCCTGGCGAGTTTTGTGGTTATTTAATATCACATTCTTCCAGTCTTCCATTGTGAAGTTTATATAAACACGTGCACAAGCAAAACCTTCAAAATTGGGGAAAAATTGCATTTAGAAGATCTATATCAGGCTGAAGGAGCCATTTCAGATCTTGACAAAGCTGGTTAGTTTGCAGAATTGGTTGCCAGTGAGGGATGAAATTGAATTTGAGGGGAACAAGCAGAGAATTTGGAAGTAGCATAGCGGAAACATTACTTCAATTTGCTTCCATGTGCCAAAGCTGTCATCTCAAATCAACATCCCTTATCTTTCAGAGAAGGGAATGATGGCAGAGGGGGGCATGTTGGACCAAGACATTGATTACTGTGTGTTTGTGCATTTATGTTTATATATGTCTGCATGGATGTATAAATTTACTTTTGTGCATTTGGATGATTAGAGCAACTGCCTTTCGAGTCCTATTGGAGTGTCCGCCGTGCTGATGTGCCCTTGAGCAAAACACTGAGTTGTTTCGAGCCCTGGTGATGTTGTTCTGCAGCTAATCCTGACCTCTGGGGCCAGGATTTCCCATGTGAGATCAATAGAGCGTCACATGTGCTTGTATGTGAATGTCATATACAGCAAGGCTCTGCTTTGTGTGTCTGTGCCCTCTGCTTGAAATAGCCTGAAGCACAGATATCACACTTCATGTAACGGATGCCATAAATGCAAAAGAATGATAAAGTCTGGTCAGTAAAATTCAAAATTCAAATTCAAATGTGTATGGAAATATGCCTCTTGGTTGAGTCACCAGTGACAATGCTGAGCGTTCAAACAACACACACACACACAATCACATTGCAAAGATAACATTTCGAAGAATGACAGTTGTATGCTGAACTGGCAGTATATCTTGTGGTTTATGAGGAGATATTCTCTGAAATGTTTGGAATATGCTGAGGAACACATTAGGTGGTACAGATGTGCAAATATCAGGAGGCATTTCGGTTTATGTGGCCACTATAAAATGTAAATGGAAACATTTTGAATAAACGGTGTCCTACTTGCAAAAAGTTTCTCTCAAGGGTTTTGCTGAATGAGAGAGATCATGTCACATACAGGACGACCACTGCCTGTACACAATATCTGGAACATATAATACTTGAGACCTCTGTGGTTTTATCATTAGCCATGGTTGGAACACACGATGGCCAAGACGGAGGAGGTACAGCTGGATGGCTGGATTTTTTTTATGGCTATTTAGAAGGCTGTACTGGGATTAGGGATGCTAGAGAGGAAGTGGAGAAGGGGAATTTAGGGGGAAATCTGTTGGATTAGTTCCAAACCCCAGTGCCTCAATGTCCAAAACATAGCGTGGGCGGTTGGGCGCAGTGGCGGGCTAAAGAAATATGTGTGTGTTTGTCTGTCTCTGCCTGCGGTAAAGCTGCAATTCAAATGGACCCTCAGGTCAGCAGCTATCCTATTACCCTATTGACCTATACTTGAGATGTCCTTTAGACTGCTCCGGCCTGGGCTGGGCTGATAACACTTAATAGTGCTACAGCTCATCTGACCTGGTCCTTAAAGGCACAGTCCATATAGCTGAATATACTGGACCGAGGAGGCGGGGCTAAGCAATAAAAAGGGGGGAAAAAAGTCTGTAGATTCACAGCAGACCATATAATTTTACATCACTGTGGAACCAAAGCATAACATCTGTTTTGCTCTCTTCAGTATCTATATTCTGGTTGATTTTGATTACATACGAGAACTTTTCCACTTTGAAATTTACTGCCCGAGTTTTGAATACAAGTAATGGGAGTATGTAAATGCATGTTTAGGTCTCATGTGTTCTTTTAGGCTGCAAACACTGGAATAAAACAATAGAAACAGAAGATCATTCCAAAAACCTTATTCTGAGTGGGCTAAAGTCCTTTTGTGAGGGGAATGCTGCAAAATCCAAAAGGTTACAGCACAAGACCATGTGTGTGTGTGTGCTAAAAAAGGCAAAAGACAAAAGGAAGAGGAAGAGAGAAATGGCTCAGCATTTCCACTTCAAAGTGTCGCAGTGATTCATGCGAGAGCTTTGAAGAGATCATCTCATCCCCAGTTCAAGATCCATGCCTGAAATCCATGGAAGGATTAAAAATAAATAAATAAATAAATAAAGATTGATAAAAATGAAAAGGATGGAGTCAGAGAGAAATAACTCAGAGCGGCACAGAGAGCAAGATGGTGGGGGAGAGAAAGGTGCAAGCAAGAAAGAGAGAGAAACAAACAGCGTATCCCTGCTCCCCATGAGATGGTGTTTGTTAAAGTCAGTAATTGGGTTAGGTTGTGGAGGCCCCAAAATTAGCTGCTTTGATAGAATGAGAACAAGGGTGAACACAAATACTGGCATGGGCAGCTTGTGCTGAGTGGAGAGAAAACAGTTTCATAAAACAGAGTTATTCTACTGAAAGACATTGCCTATATAAAGCACAACCTCAGTAATTGGTGCGTGTGTTTGTGTGTGTGTGCATGCATTGACAACAGGAAATATGCGATGGCTGATGATGCGTAGGGGAAGTAGGTAGCATCACTCAGCCTCTTGCAAACATTAAAGATGCTATCTGTAGCTCTTGAGCACCAATCACTTTAACTAAACGCATTCATTTTGAGACGCTGAACTTAAAACAAAGATAATCATCGGCGACGACGCTGGCAATTTTGTGTGAAAACCTGCTGGATCGCTTCACGGCCCCAAAACAGGAAGAGGGCGCTGTTCTTCACAGTTTCAAATGGAGAGAGTTCCTGAAACAGAAAACACGCACATGGAGCGACGCCAGAGGACATGTAACACCACAGGAAGCATTTATAGGAAATGTGGGAAGTCTGGTCTTAATCTTCAGGATCAATAGCACCAACTATTGGCATGAGATTAAAGCTTCCAATCAAATCAACCATGGTCTCATTTGATTATGGTAAATACACCAAGGCATCAAATCATTTCACTTGACTGATTATATCATTTAATTACAGAAAATATATCATGGTATCCCAATTTCACACTTCAACAATCACATACTGTGCTGATGTTTTAAAATGCTATATATAATAAAGTTAGTGGGTAGGTGCTTATAAAATATTCAGCTCTATTCATTTCTAAAATTGATTCTAGTTTAAGAGCAAATTAAAATGTATCTCTGTGGTATCCAGACTGATTACCAAGTTGATTAAATACAAGTTGAAAGCATTGGGAACTAACTGTCTACACTACTTGCATTGGAAAAAATCTGATTCTAACTGCATGCAGATACACTTGTGTTTAAATGTGGCGTAGAGCTCTCCTGAGTACCTCAGTGTGGTGGCACTAAGATAAAAGATGGCACCAAAGATAACTGAAGTCATTTATCACAGGAAGAGTATCAGTGATGCCGTGGGCGAGGGCAAAGCAAATAAAAAGAAGACCTGTCCAGACAGCCACTGAATACCACTTGATCCTTCATTACAGCCTCGTGTGACAGTCTGACTGTTCGAGATAGCGCTTACAGTTTGTTTGCTGTCCAGTTACCACCTGAGCCACATGAAAACAGATTTGTTCCTGTTAGAATAGTGAGAGGACAGGTACATCTGCCACCCACAATGCCAGTGTAACTCCAAATAAGCATCAACACTCAGTCCCTCTTGCTTATGAAAAAGTCAGGGAGCGAAAGAATGCGGCATGATGCAGAAAAAACTGAGTTGCAACGTGTCACATGTTGTTCAACAAGTGCATATAATCTGAAATTCAGCTGTATGAAATGACCTACATGACCCCGAAGTGTCTAACATGTGGTTTGAGGTCGACGTGCACACTCTGGCGTGATGAAAATGAAAGGTTATTGAGGTAACACTGGTCCGTGTCTGAGAGGTGCTATTATCAGCTTTAGCAGAAGCGAGACAGCAGAAGTGTGTATGTGTGTGTGTGTATGTGTGTGTGTGTGAGCGAGACAGAGACAGAGACAGAGACAGAAAGACGGAGTTTCTCAATTCTAGTCAAGTTTGAACGGTTGCCATGTCCTGTAAGGAAGTTTCTCAAGTACCAGGAAAGTGCATCGAATTAAGAATTACCGATCATTTGCCAAGGTTGTGTGTGCGTGTGTGTGTGTGGGCGGGATGGTGGGGCGGTGGCAGTTAATAGAGTTTGATGCCTATATAAATAAACACAATATAGACTTGAGGGATGATAGCAAAACCAGACTATTCCCAAGTCTACCCAACAGACTACAGAAAAAAAAAATGTACACGCTTAATGTCAACAGGATATCTCTCCAATTCAATGGAAGTCTATTTCTGGAGCCCTGAATATGGATGAAGCCACGGCCAATGCAGCCAAGCTTTCAGCACATTTTGATTAGCGTCGCCAACTGGAGCTGAATGTTTTTACATTAAATCCGTGGAGCCCGTTTCTATTCTGAAACAAGCTTCTTTAAGCACATTTCAATGAGAACCGAGGAGCTCCAAGCTGAGTCCCACATCCAAGGCCCGAGAGTGAGTGGGAGCTGAATACAATAAGAGGGAGAGAAAAGAAAAAAAGAAAAAAAAAACATCTTGCGGTGAATGCATGTCTCCTTTGTGGCGATCGACACAGAGGAGAGGTGGGCCGACGCAAATAGCAGTGTGAAAAGAGAGCATTATCTGTGTTTATGCTTTCAGAAAAATCGAACAGCCCTAACTGCCTCGGATATTTTCTATTCACGTTCATCATGTGGGCGATGAAATAATCGTCCAATCATGTCCATTACGGGAGACTCCATCTGCCTCAAACATTTCATTAACCTCAGACGGACTGCTCCGCTGTGGATTGAAGGCTCACGGGCAGAGCAGGTGCACAGCCTCATCGCTCACAGCAGATATCAGGGCAAAACAGTGGTTACAGTGGAGGGAGGCTGAAATGTCTGCTGCATACTCATGCTGTCAGCTGATCCGCGCCGTGAGAAAATATGGATGCTCATATACAATTAATTCAGGCCCTCTTGCATGCCCACACACCTCCCATTTTCTCCAGACCTCTAATTAAATCTCCAACATCCTCAACTCGCGCCGTTGTCTTCGCTATCTCTCTCCACCAGACAGACAAATTAGGGCCTTGATCATAAAAATAGCCCCGTCGAAGCTGAATGGTCCGGCGGGGGAACGAGGGGGCCGGGAGACAGCTGCGCGCCTTTTGCTGACACATCTTGAAAAATTCATGGTCCAGAAAACAGGACATTGGACCGGGGCGGTGGCGAGCGGAGGGGTTTTCGCTGCCGCCGTTCCCTGGCAGCAGGATCGTCCGCACCGCTGAGCAATCGGTTTGGGCGGCGAGATTCCTCGGCACCTGCACAAACAGAAAACGGGAATCATGGGAAACGGTACGAGGGGGAGGTCGGAGGAACGTGGCGATCGTGCTCGGGAGGCCATGTTTCATTTTCGTCACATTTAAGCCGTTTCATGTCAATTTAGTCTGATTTACAGTTGAGTTCACTAAATCTCTGGTTGGCTGATCGTCATTTTAATTTAGTCATAATTCAGTCAATCTATTTATAGGCCTTATACTTTCTTGCTTCTATTTGCTGTGCATGAATGTGATGAGAAAACACGCTTGATTCAGTGAGGAATTTAGTTACTGTGTTTTCATGCTGTTTTAGTAATTTTCTTGGAAATACGGGTGCGTGACAAATGTTTTAGATCCAATTTTCATTGGCTAAATTAACACTGCAGTCCACCCTCAAGACTCTTGTCTGAAACTACTAAACTGGCTCTAACTAGGTCTCAGTTTTCACAAGGTGGGACTTGCCTCCATCCCTTCATATCCGCTCCCTCTGCATGACTACAGTGGATGTCATTGGAGAAATCAATGGTAATACATTATATGTCTTCCACAGCAGCATCTAAGCAGTCCAAGCAGAGAGGACCCATTCCCCCCCTGTGACACATGGAGGACACATGTGCTCCACATTTGTCTTTTGTGTTTCATTTGTGTATAAGTGCAACATCTGGGAGCACTCTCAATGCTGGAAACAAAGCACACAGCTGAACATGGTTTATTATTTTCTTTCCTTTATTGGATACCAGTGTTTATCCTGTATATGGATGGGGTTGTTTTGATTCTTTTTTTATTATTATTATTTCACCTTCACAGTTTTATCCAGGTGGCACATAAAACGCATTGAGTCACTCTTTGAACTGCGATTTTGACATCCGGTAAAATTATTTCCAACATGCTCAGGCAGGGTCGCTCACGCCAGACGACTTGAGCTAACAGAAGAGGTGTCACAAGGGGTGGCGCACATAGTAACACTTTCAAAAAACTTTTTTTTTTCTTGATTTTTTTTTTCTAAAACAAAGTCAGTAAGTCAAGGCAAATAAAACACATTGATATCTACTGCTCAAAGTAACCAAGCATGGCAAAACATCACACACGTCCTAATTCACAGTTAAATATATGTAAGAAAGTTAAGCCCTCTTGGACTGAAATTGAAGTTTGGGTCAAACTGTATTTGCAAATAATTTGTGGCGTTCGCTTTAGCCTGCTTGGAGTATTGGATGGGTGGAGTTTACTGGATCAAGATAATTGAGTTTACATCAAGTAAGACACAAAAGTATGCTAAATTAATGTTCAAATACTTCATTGTGATTGTTTAAAGTTTCTAGGATCATTGTCTTGTTCTACCCAACTACTTTAAGCAGGTTAAAGCAAATTAACCTGCTAAGAATAATATGCAGATACTGTTTGACCCCGGTCTTACATTTATCAATACACAGGATATGATGTTACTATCCCTTGTGGCGTGATATTAAATTTGTCATTCATGACTCAGTATTTCCCCACGCTGTGAAGGTGAAGACAGAAAACCTTGGCTGCAGTTGAAATATTCCGTTTTGACATTATAAGAATCATGAGCGAGACCAGATTTGTTAACCCTGCACTAAGACATCAACATGGACAATTTGCTGGCTCACTACTAGGAGGATAAAACAACAGAGGACATCATGAGAAGGCTATAGGACTGAGGGGATGATGCATACACAGTGGCAGGTTTTACATTTTAGTCATGTGGCTGATGCTTGCAGTCATTGTGAGATACAATGAATTGGCAGGGAGGACTAAAGCGGATGTCTTCTGCTTCAGTGACACTTCAGCGGGTCACATGACGGCTGCAGGGACAGAACATGTGACCTTTCCATCACCAGACTCTCTGACCAATTGCTCACCCCTGCAGCCACACTTTAAACTGCACAAGTCAAGGCTATGCCAACTTATTGGCATGATCAAATCGATTTTTTGCGACTGGGAACAAAATGTACAAGAGGATAACACTGCCGATGTGTACGTGTCATTCCCCAAACTCCCTGGGATAAATCTGTCCCGTCCTGTCCCACTTTTCTCTTGTTTCACAGAGCTGACAGTGGCAGCTTCGACTCATCCGGCATCGGAAAATGACAAAATCCCGATAAAAGATGGAAACCACAAATGAGATCATCCTGGCATGTTCATCCATTTGATAGGATAACCGCTGATAAAAAAACAATCACCACTCATCATGCACAGTGCTGTGATGAGGGTGACGACCCCAGTTTAAAAACAGTAATGAAATGTATGATGTCATTTATGATGGCTGAGTCAGTGTTTAAAATAGAGGCACACTCTGCACAAGGAATAGGGTTAAAGCAAGGTCACACGCTCTGTCTTCCCTCGCTGTCAGTCATGAGTCACAGCAGGAACAGAAACGGTGATGACCAGAGCGTTGCCTCATGTGACACAGTCACTGGGAGACTGGTGAGATATAGCCTACTGCTGCAGGTGTCTCTGATGAACAATCACTGCACTTTATTTGGACCAGCTGAACTAAATCAAGCTGATTAGATAGCTTTGGAGAAATACAAGTGTACCATTAAAGACTGACGCAGAGCTAATTGACCATTACAGTAATGGATATCATCATCAATTACATCATAAATCCATGTTTCTTTTAAGAGGAACGCTGTGATTTGTAGTTTTTCTTTCGACGCGGCACAGTTGAAATGGAACGAGGACACAAACGAGAGCAAATATAGAGGAAATAGATACAAATCTACAGAGTTTGAAACTTCAAAAGCACATACACACTGAAAACCATCATGCTCTCTTCAGTGCTCACTACATCACATCATATCAGCCATTCACAATACTGGGCAGGAGAAAAAAAAAGGTGCAAATAAGAAACATCACTAAGTAAATCTCATTGGTCTCAAAAATCATTAAGTTCAGGGAAACGTGGAGTGGAAACCACTGTGAGAGACTTTATAGGAATTTTATTTAACTTAACTAACTTGGTCCAACAATATCTAGCTCAATGTAAAGGTTAGACTTGTGTTTGCTCAGTCACTTCATTTTATATAAACTCAAGTATTACTGTTATGACACATTATCTGACTGGCATATGGATAAAAGACTTAGCTATTCCACAGAGCTAGGGTTGAGGAACTGTAAGATACAGATGAGGATATGTTGTATAATGAGCATTAGAAATATCCCTAGTTTGCAATGCCTCTTTTTGCCTTGGTACATCTTGAAGGCACTAAACCTTTCTTCTTTTTGGAAAAGAGACAAGGAGTGGATAAAGCAAAAAAAAAAAAAACGACTATCTTATCAATATGTTCCGTACCGTTGGTCCGCTATGTATTTCGAAGGACTGTGGTACACTCCATGCACTTCCCATGCACACTCAGGCTTTCTTGCAGTACTGACAATATGGCACAGTCATATTTAGCACACTTAAATAATAGTAACAAAAAAAAAAAATAACGACTCCGCTCAAGTACACTATCTTCAATCAGCAAGGAATGCAAGTACAAAAACAGCGCGCAAACACTTGTCTCCCATTTGCTTTGCAAATACAGAGGAACAGCACCTACAAATTCGACATGTTATTTTTCCCTTGTATACACTGACAACAAAACAGCAAAAAAATAAAAACAACACATTTATAAAAGGAACAGGGGACAGAGGCTCAGTTGTCCCGGTATTCAGATGCAAAATGATGACAGTGACAATAATGGTACAAATGATCATATTTGATGAGTAGGTGTCCAGCACCTGAAGAAAAACGAGTTTCATTGTCACCCATTAAAATGCCACTTTGTGGCATTTGGTCTTCAGTCTGTTCTCTTCAGTCCCTCTTTGTATCGATGCCTAAGCATTTTAGAGCACAAGGGCAGTACAAGATTGTATCAAAGAGGCCACTGTTCCCTTGGCTTGGCACTTGGCAAGAATAGTACAATTACCAAGAGATGACTTTCACTCTCCCCTTAAACAAGTGGGATCTGGTGTTTTCTGGGTCTTATTTAAGGGGTTTGTTTGAATTGTACCAAGTAGTGAAGGATGCCGGTGTGTAATGTGAATTTACAGGTGAGGTACTTATGTGTGAAGCTTCCATTGACTTTTTTTTCTGCAATTTTTTTTTTTTATTATACACAGTATATCATTGTTTTGTCCCTTCACTTCATATGGCCACAGGTGATTACTCAACCTAAGAAGAAATAAAATGAATCCTGAAAAAATCACATTTGGCAAACAAAAACAATATGTATATCTGAACATCCGGGTGTTCTCATACTCCCTTTTCAGCGAAGGGTTAAGTTGTGACTTGGCTGTACACCGGAACATTCTAGAGGACACAGAACTTAAGACTCCATTTTCAGTGGCTCCTGTTTTGAACCAAAGCTCTATTTGGCACCAGAGAATGCCAATCAAAGGCTTGGTTGAAGAAAAGCAGAGCAAAATCCTTTCAGAAACATATAAGCCAGCTGTCTTTCCTTTCCCCCTCCCATTCCTCTTTTTTCATTTAATTTCACTCCTATTCAGGCTAAGTACCAGGACACAATTCTAGCTCCCTTGTTCCTTGCATTTTGCCAGTCTTTCAGTGCGTTTTATTATTCCCCCTGGTCTCTGCTCCTTCTGTCTCTGTTTAACAAAGACCCTTAGGGGGTTTTGGTCCAGCTGCCCCATATGTCAGTCAGATACAGTAGTCAGCCCACAAAACCATCCCCCACCCTGCCAACCCCAGACCCTTTCACCGTTATTAGCCCCAGCTGAGGCTGTCCGTAAAAACACACACACATCCAATCGCTAACACGGTCTCTCAGCAATCGGGTGGGGGGCAGAGATATGGCAAGTCTGGAAATGTATGAATATTTTACAATGTGTGTATGTGTGTGTGTGTGTGTGTCTACTGCGTATTGTGTGTATGTCCCTGATGCTGCTGGTCCGGGTGGGGGACATTCTCATGATAATTAGGGAGCAGCAGGAGTGCAGGGATGTGTACAGACACAGATGCAGTGCCGGTTTTAGTCGAGGGGGATATTCTTCATGTACGTGTGCATGCATGTGTGTCACGACGCCAACTTCCCTGCAGCATTTCAGGCCAAACCGCTTCATCTTCCTCCGTAGCTTCCCATCCTTCTACTGGCCACTGTTGCTCCTCGTCCTGCTTTAGCTCCCCCCATCCTGAGGGGGGCAGCGTCCCACCCTCATGCGCAGCGTGCCGCTCTTGTGAAGATGCCAAAGCTGGACAAACTCCTCGGGCATGGCGTGGAACCACTTATAGGGCAGGATGTTGTCGTAGTAGTGATGGCTGACCGGCTGCTCGTCCAGGCCGACGGAGAACGGCCAGAAGCCGTAGGCCGTCACTTCCTCGCACAACCCCAAGGCCAGGCTGACCAGGAAGAGCCCCGTGGAGAGGCGCTTGCCGTGCACGCCGCGGGCCTTCCAGAACTTGCCCACCGTGCGCAGGAACTCAGGGTTGGCGAAGAGCATGGTGAGGTTGGAGGAGGTGTCTGCCAGGGCATAATATGCCCGCAGCGAGGGGTCGGTGCCAGGCTTCATGGAGAATGCTGGCATGTAGATGTAGCTGGAGCCATAAACCTTCATACTGTCCACAAAGGCTTTCCTCGACCACAGAAGGTTCTGGAACCTGAGAGACAGACAGACAGAGAGAGAAAGAAAGAGTTAGAGAGAGAAAGACAGAAAACAAGACATGGGGGAGGGCAAAAAAATGGAGGATTGTTGCCTCAGTGGAGTCGATTATCTTGCTCAGACCATGGCCACTTGCAAACAGTAAAAAACAGTGCAAGATAATTAATTTAGAGAGCAATATGCTCTGAAAATAAACATATTCTGCCCGTACTATTTATGTCCAGGTCAGACAGCCTAGCAACAGAGACACTACCAGCTGATTTGGCTAATATCTTTCAACTTGAGCCATTGTGGATTCGCCAAGGAGCTCAGTGTTGGGCTTCATGTTACGCTGATGTTAATTGTTATAAAATGATCAAACAGTTTTGAGGGAGTTGAAAACAGGGCAGGGTGTGGTGGCTAACGGCTTACGCAGTTAGCTTAACATTTAAGTTTCAGTTTGTTGCTATGGTTACATAGGTTGGTTTGAAACTTTATGGCCAGCATATTAATTTAGAGCAGCGATTAAACTTTAGATGGACTATGTGTACATTGCACAGTTTGAATGTACGCTCTCCAACCAATCAGAAAGCAGTATTCACCCAGAGCATGGTATAAGGATTATGATTAGAGATCAGAGTTGGACCTGATCAGCTGACTGAACAGTAAAGCTGTTTACTGATCTTCCTGCTCGGTGTTTGGTGTTTGTATGAAAGGAATGTGTTTCCTGTGTTGTCAAATGTGACATCGTCAGAGGCACAGTGGGAGAGTGTTACATGGACAAGTCCCCCCACACATGTGCACAGAGGGCTTAGGGAGGAAGGGAATTTAGGAGATGATACACATCACACAGATATTTTGGCAAGTTTTTGTTCTGTAGTCAGACCACAGAATCATCTGGGTGAAACACATCGGACAAAAAGCCACTCATCCCCAACATCTGTCTAACCATAATGACATACAGTGGGAGACTGAAAGAAAGACTTATAAAGAGAGCGAGAGAGCTAGAGAAGAGCGAAAGACATTTACATATTGCAGAAGTAGAAATGCAAAACATGTTCAAGTCCACATGTCAGTGTGGTGAGATGATTTCACTTGTTTCCTGTGTAAATCTACTCAAAAATTTTCTTGAATCAAGCGTCATAATCCTCATATTTGTGGAGTTAGCCTCCCTATTTCAAGACACTGTCAAAATATTCTAAAAAATCTCTGGAATGAATCAAACTGTGTTGGAAATAAGAGATGGCTTCTCATTATGTATTTTTGTTTTAAACATTATGGTAAAGCATGCTGTGAACACTGCTTTGAGATAAGTGCAATAAAAACAATACATTTCCCAACATCTACACACTCACCTATAATTTTTTTTTAATCTATACTATATTTTTTGAACACACATATAACTATTGAATATTGTATGTATGGTCTATTGTATGTCTTTCACCTTTGTACTGTATTTAAGATCCTGCTGTCCTCATCCTTGCATCAGCATGTACTGCGAAACTGTATGATATCAATATATTTCTGCACTAGTGCCCCAAGAACAATTCACATCCATTTGATTTACTTGGAGATTCCACTCATTCTGATTCCCATCAGTTTGATTCTAAGAGGGAGGGATTACCTTTTCTCGATGATGCTGGGGTTGGCCGTGACCAGATGTGTCCTGGTCCCCACATCCTTCACATACTCCTTTGAAAGCGGTGGAAGGTTGCACCTAGAAGAATGATAGTACATCATATTACATGTGGACATATGCACACGCCAGCAAACACAGCACATGTGCACGCGCATGCCGTTTAACTATGCACTTAAATTCTGATGGGTCAAACGCTGCCCTAAACTCAAAATAATGTTTATTGGGGCAACAGTTATCATCTTCAGGCTTTCACTATCTTAAATACAAAGGGATTTCCTAATGATTTACTTCATTACCTCCTGATTAAACATTATCACAGTGGAGAAAAACTGGTGCATTTAATATAAGAACAGCTTTCACTCATGCTTTTTACATGTCTGGTAGCATTTGAAGAAATATATGAGAATTTATTTATATCTGAAGAGTCTACAAGAGTGGCAGCTCATCTCCAGATATGCAGCAACAGCAGATGAGATGTTAAAGTGGATTTACATGGCGTCTTAATGCCAGGGCTACACGAGCGCTGTGCTGTTGATTAATCAGGCGTTGGGACTTTAAACTGCTCCGTCAAATGGTTTGGCTTAAATCATCTCAGGATGACATGGTATTTCCATATCTATATCATGCATACGTGCTTACAGTGCTTTAATGTGGACTAGCTGGTCACTGGCAGGCCAAACAGACGCCTCCTCAGTCATCCTTGCCAAGTATTTCACCCGATTTACCCCAAACACAGACTTCTGTGTTAACTTCAGTGCTGGGACTCCATACATTTCACAGAGCTGTTAATGTCTCCCCTTTTACCGGTTCACTGCCTCACTCTGTGATTACTTCAACTGCCACAGCCATTTAAGAGTATTACAAAAAACACTTCAAAGTAGAAAGCTTTTTAAAACCTTATTATTGGGACTTTGGCTAAATCCATTGTCAGTGGTTCTCTTTTTTGACACTGTGGGCTGATTAGTTAGACTTACTCTCTTTTCCAACCAGATTTGATTGTTCCCGAGCAAATTCTACCAGTACCCTGTGATTCTGAAGTCTGGGTTTTTTCAGGAGTATCTCTTTTCATCTAAATCCATGTGCCTGTTCACCTTTCATGGCTCTTTCCCGGTGTTCTCAAAGTTATTTTTCTCTGAGCTCAAGCTCTAGCTTTGTGAACTCTTCTTCAGGCTCAAGGTCTAACCCGCGCAGCTCCAGCTTCGGTTTTAGTTCCTCCTACAACAGTAGACTTCACATAAGTTCTCTCTTCCACCTCCAGGCTATAAATATGAAGATGGTATAGTTTTCACTTTCTCAGTGACAGCTTCTTCACGAATGGTTCCCTTCTCTATCAAAGCCATTACAAATGCCTCTTTGATTGCTATTTTTTAATGGGATGACACCATTTTTATTTTATTTGTGAAATTTGAATGATTCTCCTTGTGTGGTTTTAAAAAACATGAGCACCCAACATTCTCATCGTTTGATGCATGCAGTTCATTTTAATGTGATGCAAACATTTCTCATGCCATGCCTCTAGATGTTTTTTTTCCTGGTGCATGACTTTCTCCTCAATGTCTTTTTGTCCCCTTATCCCAGTCTATTTCTATTTTGCTTACTCATGCCCATCCTCTTTTCTCTCTTGCCCTGACTGTGGCCCATTTTTCTCTCTCTGTCTCCCTCGTGGCAAGATACGACACCAGTTCTCATTATTTCTGATGGCTGATGCGTCTTGGCTTGCGTGGTACAGCCAAATCACATTTGTGGACACACGCACGCACACACACACACAATCCCTCACCGCATGATGAAGTCGGCCTGGTCGATGTCCCGTCCGCAGCCGCTGTGCCTGAGGACGCCGCCGTTGCCCACCACTGCACATTTCTTCAAGGGGAGCTGCAGGGGGTTGTCCTGGTGGAGAGAGGGGGACATTGAGCTCTGTCAGCCACACTGACACTTTTGAACAGGGAAGCACACATCCATACACACTTGAGTGCACACACATGCACTGAGCAGCAAGACTGATTGTCTAACAGCCCTGCATGCGGTCAGAATAAGAGACCAAAGTGGTTGTAAGAGCGAGTTAGGGATGGTCTAACCATTGTATCATTATAGTATCTCTATCATGCTTTTACTGAGAGAAAAGGCATATTTGGTGATTCACTGTTATTCCATTGACTAAACTACCATGATCTCTCTGCCTCCTTCTCTCTGACACTCACAGATACACAATATTGCTACCCATCCCTTAAAACACAGAACAAACCATACAGAATACAGACCCTTTGGTTTTCCCACAGACAATTATAAGTTTCTGTAGCTTGGGTAGTAAATATGATCTATAAACTAAATGCAGGCTCAGCAGATGAAAACAACAAATGTCTCTATCCAAATTGCACAGGATACTCTACTAAAATGCATTTTTGGTATCATGGGTATGTGATGATCATGTCTCTTAGAATCTCTAGCATGCTTTTACGAAAAGAAAAGCCATATTTTGTGTATCCCTATGATACTAGTGACTATGGAACTGTTGTAAAAAAAAGTCTGCCTGCTGAAACTGAAACCTAATGCCGCCTTTCCATGATCCCAGGTCCACCCGCTTCAAACATGACTACCCATATCCACCCACATCTGCCAGTTTTCCATATAAACACACGTCATGGGTCCATCCAGGTACACCCGTGATACATGAAGCTGTCCACCAATGAGATTTGACAGTATACACGTTACTGTTTCCTGTGTTTCTATGACGGCACCCACTAAAGAATTGCAAATTTCGTGTCCACTTCGTGAGGAGAGGAGAAAATTGTGTGTCTACGCAAAACCTTGCCGAATACTGCCTGTTCAGGCCTCAAGTCTCCCAACTGCAACCCACAGATAGCATGATGCTGATGAGACTTATGAGACCTGTGCTATTGCTAGCAGGGATAAAAAAAAATACACAAATATGTGATGCATGTGATGCAGTATATTAAAATATATTAATGTTAAGGTTGAGGCAGGTAGATGAGTCACTCTATGCTCAGCAAAAAAGTAGGAGCCTGGCCTACCACTAATATCCCTTCACAGCACCACATGCTGATGGAGAAACCAGGAAGGACCGAGGGAAATGAAGAGAGGAGGAGGACAAACACAGTTCGAGGTCATACAGCTTATGAATCAGGCTCCCTGTCTGCTGTTTGGCGCAGGAAAATCTTCTTATGTATAGTGAAACGATTTCATCCAAATACCAAGCGCACAAGGACCGTCTCTGAACCCCCTGCTGTGAAAAACACAAAGATGTGCTGCCTACCATGCACATGCCATCTGCGTAATTGCAAACTTGATCAAGAGACTACAAATCATACAGTGTGACTATTTCTGCCTAACTTGACACGCACAATTCATGATGAATGATATATTGTTTGCTTATTTGCCTCTGAAAAAGAACTGACTTGCATGTTGCCGGTTTCTATTTCATCATGCAAAAGAAGGAAATAAACAGTAGCACTTCCTTCCTTATTACCTCTCTTTATGTTATTTTAGTGTCTTTCTATATACCTGCTCTCATCCTCCCCCATCTTTCCTCTAACATCTAAGCCAGCCTCCTACATAACCCTCTCTGTTATGCCAAATCCTGTCTGCGCACTGGTGAATGTCTTTTCTTTTGCCTCTGCACTATGTTTGCGCCTGGTCCCCCTGTCATCATTTAAATTAAAGCCTTGACTAGGACAGCGTTAAAGTCATTATTGAGGACACTGAACTGCATTGCCTCATGCAGCAGGGGCCTAATACTCTCCTTTCTTTCAGACTTGGCTGCATTTGAGTCAGAGGGACGGATGAAGCGAGACTCCCGGCGGAAACAATTGTACTCATTATTCCCCTCAGAGTGCACACACTTGAGAATATGCACACACACACACACACACACACACACACACACACACACACACCTCTACTTGCCCCAGGGTCTCTGCTGGACTGTGACAGGAGGTTGAGTCAGAGGGAACAATACCTAGCTAACAGCACACCAAGCGTGGGGGAACCAGAGCGCTGGGCCTGGGCCAAAACTTGAGCAAGGGGACACTTTTTACTGTAACACACGCGTAATTTCCTCTGATCTAACTCTTTATCCTTCCTGGACTTCAGTGTCTTGACTGTGTCTGAAGTTCTGTTTTTCAGTTTGGTTTGTTCAGGACAAGAAGGCACCGCCATGGTGGAACCTGGAAGTTATGTTCCTGAAGCCCCACCCTTTTCCGCCAATGTTGTTGTCATAGGACATGCCCCTTTTAGCCAGTAAGCGTGGAAAGTTGGCCAGTTCCACCTTCACCAATGGTAAGCTCGCCCACCAGGTTTTGTGACGTTATCTGGATGTGTTTAGAAACTATGTCCCTGTTTGTGCTAAGTCCCGCCTCCTTAGGTGATGTTGTCGTAGGATACACCCCTTTCGGCCAATCAGCATCGAACATTTGTCAGCACTGCCTTGACTTAACCGTCCCATAGAGTTTCATGATGTTACGTAGGTGCATTTACAGCCCAGTTTGTGCTAAGTCCCAAAAAGTTAATAATTTCTCTAACAGAGCATCCATATAATATACAACCATAACCAAATTTCATGTACTTTTTGAGTTATCTTGCTGACACTTGGACAGATGGACAGACAGACAGGGGCGATCACATAACCCTTGCTGGATGTGAGTTCATGAAAGAAAAATGGTTCTACAAGTACATAGAGTGTGTAAAGTGTCAGGACTGAAAAACATTTTCTCATATTTTATCCTACCTCCACATTAGCATTTGAATAGAAATATGCGGGACAACTGAACTCCTTTCACTTATCTATGTAAGAAAAGAAACAAAAGGATCATGGGACACTACAGCACAGTACGCTGCACTTTGTATATGGATGCTCTGTTTGAACCATTAGGTTAACCAGCAATTAACAAGCAGAGCCCTAATTGGCACATTCCTTGGCAGGTGCCCAGATGGCCAAGCACAGCTTTAGTGTGTCATGGCTTTCTGTCTATGTCCAGGCCTGCAATCACAGCACAGGCAGTCAAGAAGAGAGAGACTGAATGTGTATATGTGCATGTGTGTGTGTGTGTGTGTGCGTGCGAGCTTCATCCTCCCGTAACCCCATCTAACTACTAGTTACCTTCTTCCTGTCTTGTTTTTTTCTCTCTCTGTCTCTTTCCTGCTCTTTCTCACATGTACAAAAAACACCAAACTCCCACAAGATGTGCCTGTGCAGCTTGTGCAGAAAGTACAACCACGAGCTGCTAAAAATAAGACATGCAAGGGTGAGGTGGAGACACATACACACATTTTACAATGCAACAGTGTGCCACCGCAACCTTGGGCAGGGCAATGCACTGGGGTTGGAGACAGAAATACATGGACCGGTGTTGGACAACAACTTTATTTTTCTGTTAAAAAATTATAATTCAAGGCAGAAATCTTGAGTGTGACTTGGCATAATGGACACAAATTACTTAACAAGACCTGACAGTGCAATGAAGAACTTACACTGCATGCACACACACAGCAAATACAAACGGCTTGTGTGTGGAATATTTACCGAATAGTAAGATCAAAACACAGCATGCGCACACATAAACACATATTCTCATAGTGATGCTATGTGTGGGTTAAATGTAAGCAGAAGTTAATCTCAAGATCAGATTACATTTCTCTCATTCATACATCTGTTACCAGAATGTAAGTTATCATTCTAGATCACTTAAATGAGCATTAAACAGCGGGTGATTACTACTCCACAAATAAAATGGCCAGTAATTGAGTTAAGCTGGGTTGAAATCCCACTACTGTACACACCACTTTCCCACAAGCATGCCACAGTTTAACATGGCCATTCTTTCCTCATATTCTTTATTTATTCAACATCACCTCCCCCTTCCTCCATGCACCATGAATGAACATGCCTCTTTTAGTGCACACCGTCAAATTAGGGTCAACTCTTTATCGCATTTACCAGCCAGGAAGTCTGACTGCCGATCTGTATAATGGAGTGATAGGGATCACATCTGGTTTATTTGTGTAATGTGTCATGTAGATAAAAGTTTCTGCCCGTGTATGAAATGCGGACGAAGGATGCAAAAAATACACTACCGGGGCACTTAGGCCATCTTTTCTCATCTCACTCTGTTCCCAAGCACAACCACAAACACCCTCATCCACATGCATGCACACGCACCCGCACACATGCATGGAACCACATAAAAATAGCCTAACCGCCTTTATCTGGGTACACACACACACACACACACACACATGCAGC
>OMLF01050836.1:0-13389 GCA_900302615.1 Holocentrus rufus
TTCTGCCCGCTAGTGACACCTGTGGACAAAAAGTGACACGGCGCTTAATATTTCATGGGCCGTGCACAGTGGGGCGCGTAATCCAAAGTGAATTCCCTCAGAGCGCTCGCATTTACATGAAATCAAGTCACTCCGCATCAGTCACATCACCTGCACTGCCCCCCGAAAGGCCCCCGCGCAAATGCAGACACACACACACACCTCCTGCAGCCAATGAGTGTGTGAGAGAAAGAGAGAGAGAGAGAAAGAAGAGGGAGGGGGGAAAAAAAAGAGGCTGCATCATTCATGAGGGTTAAGGCTAACATCATTGGAAGCGAGTGAGTATGTGAGCGAAAGAGAAAGTTCTCCACTTCCTTCCTTCCGTCCTTCCTTCCTTCCGCTAAGCACTGTGACAACTAAATGGACGCCCGCCTGATGTGTTTGTGCGGCTTCGCGAATGTGAGGCTGGCAAATTTAAAGGGAATGTGTGTGTGTGTTTGTGTGTGCGGTCGCGGTTCTGCATGTTTAAACTCGTGTCTAGTTCGCTTCTTCACGCTGGCATCTCGCCGCCCGAAGTGAGAATCCGTCTCGACCGCACCGGGGAAGTCAATCTGCAGCGTCGCCGCCGCAGCCGGCCCGGTTTCTCCTCCCTGCCAGCTCAAATGCCGTCAATTAGGTGACAGGAAGGGGGGGAAAAAAATACATCTTTTATTAATCGCTCTCAAAAACCCCAAAGAGAGCAAGAGCTCGGCATAAATAAAGCACTTAGGAGCGGGGCCGTCGCTGAGCGCCTTTGACAGGGTACATTCGGTAATAAGTTGTGAATTCTGACAGGTCTCCGAATGCCGGTTATCTGTCACTGAGACGATTCTCTCCCAAAGCTCATCCTTCACAAAAACAAGGGCGGGAAAGAACTTTTTTCCCCCAGCAGCACAAGTGACCGAGCTCTGGGGACGAACACACTGAAACCTCTAAATAATAGCTGATATCTAATACTACTTTTATACTGAGCACATGGGTTTGACATGGGGTTTGTTTTACCCAGAACTACACATGGTGGGTGACACTGTTAACATTAACAAAAGTTGCGGGCTGCATATTTCACCTTCCTCCACCCCGACTGAAATGTTTTCTCCGACGTTTCGCCCCAACCTAATTCAGTCCAATCTAAAAGGCAGGTGAAATAAAGGTTAAAGTTACACTGAGATGAGGATTGCCAACCTAAATTATTGAGCATATCCTGGATCATCATGCGGGTCACAAAGCAGCAATGATCTGTTTACACCTCTGGCGATCAGAGCTGCAGTCGATAATTTCCTGGGAAGGTTGCAGCGTCAAAAACACAGGAATGAAACGCTGGGGTTAACCTGTTTACACTGAGATCTCAGATGGTGAAGGGATTTTAAGTCAATGCAAAAGAGGTATAAGGAAAACTGAGATGTAAAGAGAGGAAAACAGAGATAAAGGAGAGACAAGAGGATGTCGGAAGCTAAGAAACAAGTGAGATTTTAGCCAGGACTTGAAGACGGCCACTGGAGCAAAATGACCTTTGATCCTTCTGCCTCAGGCCTGTATATGCGTCCATACTGTGTATGTGTGTCTGTGTGTTTGTGTGTGCGTGTGTGTGTGTGTTTGTGTGTGTGTGACATGCCTCAGGCTGCTGAGCCTCTGAGTGTCCCCAACAAGAAACCCCAGGTGCCCGTGCCTCAGGGCAAAGGCCACAGGATCAAGCCTCCCACGCGCACAAAATGTGCACCAGTTTTTTTTTTCCAGGCACTTCTGAACAGATACAGTGTCTGCTGTTAGTGTGGCACCCGTTGTTCAGGCTATGACACCCAGTGGAATGCTGGAATTTTCACCTTTTCTACTTTGTAAGACATCTGGTCGATGATTTTTGGCACTAAAACACGGGTATCAGAGTAAATAATGTCTGTATCAACATCCGTCTGGCAATATTTCTATTGCTACCAACTAGTGAAGACTCAACCATGTGAACTAGACCCTTTTTAGCCTGAGGCCTACAAAAAAAAACATAAGATAAAAAATCAAAATCGACATCTGAGTCTGAGTGAACTTTGTGAAAGTCAGAGTGTCTTTTTGGTGCAGAGCTCCTCTGTTGAGAGAGTGGCTGACATGGGAAGTTGGGACTTCCTCTAAACTTTATCATCTATTCCTAGAGCTCTCCAGAGAGGTGTGTGTGCGTGTGTGTGTACACAGTATGTGTGTTTGTGTCATCTCTTCTCACTCCAGCTCTCTCATGCGGGGATCAGGTCTCTTTGCCCTTGACTGCCCTAACCCAACTGAAATCTGTCCCAGCTGGACCACTCTGTGAGGCATTAATATTTGAGGGAAACACTCCTTTAAAAGCTCTTTCTGGGACAGAGGGCTACGGAAGTCCGAACCCCCCCACCCTTCTCTCTCACACACACACAAACATAAAACTGCTAATATCATGCTCACAAAACACCCTCTCCATTTCATATTGGATGCACAAACAGCTGGTATTTTTAGGTTTTGCCCCCCCGGGGGATCACAGGCTCACAGCACCCATTAAGTTCTCCCACACACACACGATTGTTCTGCCGGAGCAGCTTGAAGCACTGACTACAACCTGAAGGTGAGTCTGAAGCTCCCACATTATTTCAAGATCTGCTGCTCTCTCTCAAGCCACTGGCATCCAAGTGGTAACTAGATACTGGGACATAAGATTTTTGAGTTAAGGTTGTATTGAATCTGATTCATTTATTCAAAAAATGAATATCAAAGTATGCAGAAGGTTATCTAATATGAATGTAGTGGTATCAATTTGCAATTTCAGCTCCAGAGCTGAGTCCCCTTTGTTGAGAAGAGTGGAGAAAATGGGTAACTTCGGATAAACCGATATTGCCAAAAACGCATAACAGGAAACACTCAGCACCACTGAGCTATCACACATCCCAGTGTGCTTTCAAAATCAATGGATACAAATGATAAAAAAAGAAAGAAAAAAAAGGAAAACAAGCCAATCAAAAGAACTTTTATGATATGAAATGGAGAAAAGCAAATCTTTCCATTTGTGAAACAATGTTCAAATCCATGGGCAAAGCAAATGTTTGGTATTTCTACTAGATATGTGACTAATATAATAGATATAATTATATCGTGAACATCAACATGAAGGGTTTTGTCCAATGGACTCACTTAAAGTAGTTAGTGTTTGTAAATAAGGAAAATATCACTGATTTCACTCCATTTGTGAAGCAGCCATTTCTTTTCAAAAGGGTTAAACTGTAACTAATTTCGTCTTTTGCTGATTAGCTGTAAAAGTATTTCTAATAGAAATATTTAATGCCTTTGGCTCGGTGAAATGATAAGACACTGAATAAAAGGCAGATTTGTAACTGATAAAGTCCAGACAATTCCCAACTATTTGATAAGAGTTCAAAAGTTAAAAAAACAAAACTCAATAAGATGAAGATAGAAATTCATTAAATAAATGCAGAACAATAAAAAGGTTAAGAGGACAAGCGACAAACACAGGACAAATATATTCAACCACATACTGTATATATGAAGAGCTGTGTGTGTGTATTCATGTATAAGTGTGTGTGCGTGTGTGTACCTTCTTTGTTTTTATCCTTCACATGCTGTGTGAGGAGGGGCCAGGAGTAGTGTGGCCTTATGGGTAAATCCTGCTCCTTCATCATCTTCATCAGCTCAAACGACATACCTGAAAAAAATAAAATAAAATATTAATGACTAACTATTTTCCCCTCCATTCCATGACTGCTTTTTTTTCAGCATCAGTAAAAACACACGAGAGCAGGTGCATAAAGATGACAGGCTCCACGACTGACATCATTCTGACATCATCACACACAGCAATTTCAATGTCCAGAATAAAACTTTTTCACATTTAACATGAAATAGCAGATAAACACAGGTGTTACTCATTCAATTAATTAAGGTTCTATTCCATTTAAGTGTAGTAGAGTCTTTCCAGTGAGCCAGCATGAACAGCAGCAGGACCCTGACTCTGTTAGACCTAAATGGAACAGAACCTTCATTAATGTCATTAGTAACACCTGTGTTTAACTGCTGTTTCATGTCAAAACAGCTTGTGTAAAAAAGGTCTGTATGCCAGTGTCTATGACAAAATATGACAAAATCTTTTTGCTGAATACTCACAAGTCTTGATTTGGCTAGCTACACATGTAAATTGAGAATTACATCAGCAGAAAAAATAGTTAGGCAATTAATCTTTCAAAAGATGACAACAGCCAAGAACAGACACGTACAAAGCTTAGATAAGGCTCACAATGAAAGTTTCATGACATTTCTGAGCCATATGTGTGTATCAGTATTTTTGATTCCAGGTTTGGAAAAAGTTTTAAAGCTCAAGGACTTTATTTGCTTTTCCCATAACTGTAGTAACTCTATAGTGATGGGAGCTAAACATGTGATGACATAGTGTCTTTAGGGTATGTTCATCACACACTGCACATGTATGTGTGTGAGTGAAAGTCCCATGAGGGTCGTACCAGTCTTCTTGGCCTCCAGGGCGCAGGACAGAGTGAACTGAAGTGGTGAAGTGTGCAGGTTCGAATCCTGGAGTTCTTTGCAGTAGCGGCCAATCTTCTCCAGAGGCTGTGGTCCGCACACACAGAAATAAACAGAAACACAGTTAGGACACTGAAAATCATACTCATTCCTGCACTGTAATCAAGGCTTGCAAATTAAGGAAAGCCAACATCCAGCTGCTGACAAATGTTGACTCTCACAAGTTACAAATGCCAGCAGGGAGTCGAGTGGATGAAAGAGCAGACATCTTTACTAGGAGGCTGAGTAAATCTGTGTACAGGAAATTGATTACTCATGTGTACAAATGTAATGGAGTCATATAGCAGAGCACAAAAAATAATAATAATAAATTTAACATTTAACATCTAGTATTGATATGTATTGTTTATGCACTTCATTTTCATATGGTGTTATGAGATCTAGATTTTAGTGTGTTGCATTGTGCTAATTCTGTTTTAATAAATTGGAGCAGGAATCAGTCTGCCCAGGTGCTGTATTTTAAGTTCTATTGATATATTTTCGGTCAATTCTGCAGATGCATTGTGATACATATCAAATCATGACTCATTTATTGTGATATGCATCGTATCATTAGGTCCTAGTCGATGTGCAGCCGTACTGAAACTGAATCTGAGCGGAGCGCTGAATGAAAAAGCTGTCTTCATGTACCGTGCTATTGTTGACACAGTGTCTCAAGAAGAAGTTGCCCAGGCTGGGAGAGTCACTGCTGAAGTTGTCACCCTGCAGTGTGGGGAAGTTCCTCAGGATGAGGAAGGCCGTGTCCTCCTGACCCTGTGTGATGAGGCTCAGACACAGATTCATAGCATCTGTAGGAGGAAGAACAGTTTATTTTGATGTGATAATCAGCTCTGGCTCCCTAGTTGATCGGCTGCCCTCAACTCTTCTATGCGGAATACAGTAATGTTTGTTTATTTGGCCTTACATACGATATGCACAAACGCACTATTCAATATAAAATGCCTGACTGTATACTTGTCGTATTACAATCTTAAAAATATTTGGCTATATACATATCATCATAAATCATGGTACAGCAGCGCTAACAGATGAACTAAGCAGTACGTTCTAGAAGTCAACCGATATACAGGCTGGCCATTATTATCAGACAATATTGGCTCATCACAGGTATATCAATATCAGCATATCTGCTGGCCAATAAGCAAAATATTAGACGGTACACAGTGTAGTAAAACACACTTGAGATAATTTATAAACAGTGTTATCGTTAAATAATTTGCCCAGCCGACTCCATTGTTTACAATGGTTTGCATGGCAGTGAATTGGTTGAGTATCACAGCTCAACAGAAGGTGCTGTGGATTCTGTTAAAACATTATCGTTCAACTGTAAAATATCAGGCCTCCTGAACATATCTTTACTAGACTACTTGATTACCAAATTTGAAGATTCAAATGTGTGATTTTATGCAGAAAAATGTCATGAAAAATGCCAATATATCATTACCAGAAAATTTTAATTCACTATCAGCTCCAAAATCCAGTATTGGCTGAGATCTACTATATTCTGCCATTGTGCTACATCTCTGACACTATTTATTAAAAAGATTAATCACAGCTATGATTTGAAGATTTATAGTTTAAATTAAATTTCATGATAATACAACTTTTGCTTCCTTACTTCCTTATTTATTAGATATTGCTCCATAAAAAACTGATTTGATCTGTATTTTCTTTTTCAAAAAGTCATGAAAGAATTTTTATCAGCCACATGTAGAGGAGCAAAGTGACTCTTTAAGACCACAGTGCTGTGACAAAACACTTTGAGGCTGTTTGTGTCTGTATGTGTGTGTGTGTGTGTGTGTGTGTGTGTGTTTGTGTGTGTGTGTACCTGGTACATAGCCTCTCTCATGCCTCATGCGCTCGACCATCTCTGGGACGTGCTGCTGGTGTCCGGACTTGGCCAGGGAGAAGATCACCTGCATGATGTCCCTGTCCATCAGACTGCAGTCAACACCTTCCACTGTCTCCATAGTCTGACAGCGAGAGAGGGAAGGATGGAGAGAGAAAGAAGAGGGGTGGAGAGAGGAAAGGAGGAGGAAGAGGACAGAAAAGTAAGGACATAGAGAGGAGAGGAGGAGAGAAAGTGGGAAAAGGACAGAGCAAGGGAGAAATGAACATAAAGGCAATTAGATACAGACCACCTCACACACAAGCTGTATATTCTCATCATTTAGGCCTTCAACAGACCAAATAAACACACACACATACACACACACCTTTTTAAGACTGTCCATGTCTCCCTTCTCAGCATAGGCATTGAGCAGCGCTACATAAGTGTCAGGTCCTGGTTCAATGCCCGCCCCGCGCATCACAGACAGGATGTTCTTAGCGCTCTCAATGTCCCTACATAAAAACCAATAGATATTGTGCTTAAAATAAACATGTACAACATGCTACAACTTGTACAAATGTGTGTGTGAAATCTGCAGCATTAATATCATCCCATATGTTAAAGAAAAGCAGTGTTGCTCACCCTGCACGGGAGTGACCTGTTACCAAGGAGTTGAACACGGCTTCGGTGATGGGCAGGTCTTTAGTCTTCATGAAGCCCAAGATGGTGCTGAGGAAGAGGAAAAGAAAGTTATTGAAGAAAAAAAGAAAAGGGGGAAAGACTTCTGTCTGCTGCAGCATTGCTCTATTAATGTCTATATATTTGAGCGACAACAATAGACAAACACAGACAGTGAAATTTTGATCATCTTTCATATGTATTGCATGAGAGAGCACACAGTGGGACCCAACGACAAATCTTTATATTGTCCTCTGTCTGCTGACTGCTGCCTTGTTTTGGAGTTAAACATGTGTGTTGTTTACATTTGCATCAGTGTTCAAGTGAGTTACCATTGCCTGCCCTTTTTATTGGTCACTGAGGGGAAAAATTATAACCACATCCTTATATAAACTACATAATACAAATATGCCACAAAATTTCCAACAGCAACAGAACTTCTTTTGAAAGTAAACTTGTCGCACAACTTGTCTCAGTAGACAATGAATGGGCCGGGCCACAATATATTTTATTTTACAACTCTGAGACTCTTAAACACATTTGTGCGTCACTTGTCACGCCAGAAAAAGCAGTGAACTTTGCCCATCAAAAATAATGTTCCTGGCCTTCAGAGAGGTAAAAATCATTCTGTCTGACAGCTTGCTCACCTGGCTCCCTCGATGTCTCCATTTTGGCAGTAGGCTGCTATGAGTCTCTGGTATGTTACCTAAGGACACAAAAAAACACAATTTCAAACAAAACTTGAAATCAAAGAATTCAAATTCATTGTTCCCTTTTAAATATTCGGTCCCGCTCCCTCTCTCTATAAATGTAGAGCTTTGTATGATCAAAAACAAAATTTCTAAGCAGACTTCTTCAGCCGCTATTCAAGAAATGTGTTATTCTATGTGAATAAATGGGGTTAGTACTAAGACAATTTAAAATTTTTTCACAGCACAATGAACTAGAAAAGATTACATAATTGTGTTAAATGATCTTAAATAAACAAAAACGTTGCCATGTTTTCCTCCACCATGGTTTGTACCCTGAGTACATACTCTGTTGGGCTGGACGTTAGCTGCTTCCATCTTGGCCAGGAAGTCGGTGGGGGAGAACTTGAACTCATTCTGCAGGTAAACCTTCAGCAAGGCGTTGTAGTGGCTAACATCATACGATGCACCTGGGGGGACAATGTGCAAATATTAAGCCCCCATGTCAAAAACCATAATATGATTAACACATGGTATAAATCCTCCAGGAGAGCCTCATGAACCCTATTCATGTAACAGAAACATATGAAAAACCAAGTGCCATACAGTTGCTTCAATTACATTTTGTGGAGCTTGACCCCATTCTGTCCCAGACCTGAGCAACACAACTGCTCAACACATTTTGAATTCTTGGTGTTCTTTGAGAAATAAAGATGGAGCGCTTGACTTCTGCTTACTTTTCAAATGCTGTATTCACTTTCTTGGGTGATTAAGTGTCTACTGAGATAAACCGAGCACCCCTCAAATATTCTGCATATTTGGAGTCATACGGGAAAGTGAATGATCCCAGGCCTGTTCACTAGCAGTGCACAGGGAGACAGTGGTGTGGATAACCTTACCCAGCTCCAGCAGCTTGTCCCAGATGCGGTGTGCCAGCTCAGTGCGCTCTGCCAGAGGAATCTCTGGCAGCAGGGAGCCACAGCTGCGCAGCAACAGCAAGGCCTGGTTACCACTGGGATAGCCTGCAGACACACAGGAATGGGGGGTGGAGTTGGACAAAGACGGAGAAAGAAAGGAAGAAGAGAACAGTGATGCAACAGGTTTAGGGTTAACAGGTAGCACCCAAGTAACCATAGTCACAACAAAGACGCCACTGTGGTTTTTATGCAACGGTTACCAGTGCATGTGTTTAAACCGACTGCATGGCTGTGCTGCTGTGAGTGGGATACATCCTGACCAACTGCAAGCTGCAGTATCAGTGGTGTTACAGACAAAGAAAAGACACAAGAACAAAAATATCCCATCATTGCCTCTCAATAAACCTCAGATCAATATCAACTTTGCCCGACTTATCTCAGGTATCTGTCACTAAGAGAAAACAAACTGACTTCTGGTAATCACTTAAGTTCTAGCATACTGGCCACATGGTCCCTGCTCTGTCTGCGTACCAGTCCTGCAGATATCATGGAAGATGCGGAGCAGTAGGGTCTTGGTGATGCGGCCAGTCCTCCTCACAGAGCTGTCCAGCTTGGCCAGGGCCCAGTCAAACTGCTGCGCCTGCTTGGAGCGCACCGCAATGCCGGCCTCATCCTTCTGTTCTGTGGCCACGGCGAAGCCACGGACGCCTCCCGCTGCATGCGGCCACACAGGTCTGAAAGGGGGAAAGCATGGATAGAAAGGGGAAAAAGAGACAAAGAAGCACCATGGGGAAAAGGGGAAGGAATGGAGTGGCAGAGAAGGGAGGGAAGGATGGAGACACATGGGAGAGGAAAGGCGAGGAGAGGAGATGGGACAAGCAGAATGATGGTCAACAGTCAGTTCATCTAGTAAAAACCACATTCTATAGCAACTCTCTTGTTAAGTGTGAGATGAGTGGACAAGGTCACATCAATCCTCCAGCATGCTGTATCCCCTGCTCCAGAGATGTTTGCATTTTTGTCAAGAGCCATGACCTTGACCTCTAAAGACGATACCAAATCATGGCTGCTTTCCAGCATTGACTGAACACTGGACAGAGTCACTGCGTCCTGTGGCAAATGCTAAAATTATTTGATATCAATACCTGCGTCATGGAATTAACATTTAGCTAGCTGGCTAGCTACTTTCACATGATGGGCCAACCGTTAAGAGCTAGCGAGTAGCCAAACTGGTGTTATAATAAATGAAAAAAGTATTTTCAGAGGGACAGGATTTATTGTTAAACGTTATGAGTATTTCGTCTCAATAGGTGTTAAAATGGGACGTGAAATACAACGTTATATACTGTTAGCATGAGTTACACAAGCTTTAACCATCACCTTACGCAAAACTGGAGGCCATGTTTGTTTCATATACCCTGCTAGCAGTTATGTATCATATACTTTAATTCAACATGAGCATACACCTCAGCACACTGTATTTGACAGTCCTGACATATTCTTGTCTGTATGAGCATGGTCCTGCCTGTCATTGAGCCTCAATGACATCTCAGGCTCAGGCTCACGCGTGGATCACAGCTACACTTGCTAACAGAGTGCGTGATACCTGGACGCATTTTCCAACCCAGGGGAGATCTGTCTGGAAGAAACGCCTGCTCTTCTGCCGCCGATAGCTCCGCTGTACAGCCGACTGAGCGGCGGTCCGGTTCTTTTGGTCCCTGTGATGTGAACTAAGCCCGAAGGCGAAAACTTAAGTAACCGGGCTGATCTCAAGAGCGCAGCCATGTTTTCCTCGCAGCGTGGAAGGGCATCCGTACCACGTGAGCGGTCAAAGAATACACGGGCGGAAGTACTGCGCATGTAGGGGTATCTTGTGAGTATAAATGCCACATTTTTGCTAATATCTAAGTAGTCTATTTGATATTATACTGCTAATGCTGTGACTATTATGCTCCAACGTGGGTTATAATTTTTGTTGTTGTATTGCGTAAACTCTGTGTGCATTTATAGCTTGGGCTACATCAATATCCCCACTCTTTGTAAATGGTGCAATCCTGTCCACCGTGGGTCTCTCTCAAGCAGATGATGCAGGAATACGTATGTCATTTGGTAACAAGAAAGCAGAGCTCATTGTAAACATACTGTGTTCACAATAAATGAAGTGCACTCCAGTAAAGAACTTTACATATTTTTTATTTTTATTTTACACCAACAGAACATATATTTTTTGTTTGTTTTCAGAATATTTGACCACACTGTGAATTGTTAAAAATAAACACTGTGTAAGAGAGGCTCCATCAGCTAAGTTCTTCAATCAACACGCTATTCCCCTTCCTTTTTCCTTTCTTCCAGCTTTCCTCAACTGCAGTTTTTACTTTGTCCATGGTATTCCTTTCACCCTCCTTTTTACTGTGTTCATTCCACAACTCCATAGCCAGTATACGCATCTGCTGGGCATTTTCCAGCACCCAGGCCTGAAAGAACTCACACTTCTTCCCTGCAAGGAAGTACTTCTGTCTCTTTTCCCTTTCTTCTCCTGCTTTGGGCAGAGCTGCCCTGACCTGGGAAAGCCCTGAGCGGAGCTGACTCAAGGCTGCCAGGCAGTATCCTGCAGCATCCTTCCTGCTTCTGCCGGTCATGATGTGAGCCACGGCCTCCACTGCCCTGACTGGAGCATGGGGATCTTCCCTGTCAAAGTAACCCGCGGCCAAAACAGCAGCCTCTGCACACTCTAAGGCCTCTTGAACAGAGTTGAACACCCTGCTTGAGTTCAGGGCCTCAGACACAGCCAGGATCGTGTCACAGAACTCGAGCGTCAGTGAATCAATGTCACCATTGAACAAGCTTATGGTGAAGGTGTAACCAAAGAGTGCATTGACCAAGCCATAGCATACGAGGGGAGAGGGATTGGAGGACAAAGAACTCAGCTTTGGGATTTTTAAAGAAACTGGAGGCACACGGGAAACTGATGAACTTGTTGTCTTGACCTTACTTATATTCTTTCCATTTCCCTCTTTAATATTTCTGACCTTTGTGGCTGATTTACCCTGATTCTGTACCATTTCTGGTGATTTCTTTACTTTATTTTCAATTTCCTGTTTATCAGAAGGAGTTTTAACACAGCTAGATGCTATAACGTTATGCTCTCCTCCTGCCATTGCATTGCCTCTCTCCTGTTTGCTCACATCTTCTCCCAGTACCTCCACCAGTTCTCCTTCCTCGTGTACCTCCCACCACGGTCTCCACAGAGAAACCAAACCTCCAAAAGCCCCACCCTTAACCAAATCCATAAATTTCTCTTTCTCCTGGCTCTTTAGAAGCTCCCACAGCTCCTCTTCAGAAAGCGCATCAATATCCAGTCCCGAGAGTCGATCGGCCAAGTCCAGCTCCTCCTCCTCTGAGCCTTCAACTTCCTCACTCACGTCTCCAACATTGGCTGCAGCCAGCAGCTCCTCATCTCCATCCTGCCCTCCTCCGATCTCTTTAAGTTTTGTCAGTATAGCCTCAATCTCTGTTGCACTCCCCTTCCCAGACTGCTGAAGCTCAGCTAACCTGGACAGAAGCTCCAAAACCTGTGCCCTCTCCTTCACCTCCTCTTCCATATCCTCCTCATCAGAATTTGACACAAGACCCACTTCTTTTAACACATTTTCCATCCCTCCTTCTGTCCTATCTGCCTTTTGTTTCAGTCCCATGAGAATGTCCTGCATTTTCTGTATCCCCTCAGTCTCTGATTGTCCCATATCCTTCAGCTCCTGTAAAACTGCTTCCTTGTAAAACTCCTCAGAGCATGCAGAATGATCTGGGCTCCGGTAGCACACCAGGCCACAATATGGCAAGTTACATCGAGGACAGGTATAGCAGGAGAGTTTAGATTTACATAAGCCACAGACTGGGCTTTGTTTGGTGTTGTTTCCATCATCTGTAACGTCCTCATTTTGCGCCTTGGCTGGTGTGATAAATTCCTCTTGTTTGGCAGCTTCTCGGGAGGGGAGCACAATCCCATCTCTGATCACAGTGCAGGGCTCTGAGTCAGTCCAGTCGCTGCAGCTGGACTCTTCTTTTGGACCAATATCTGTCAGAAGACTCCTCACAGAGGGAGGAAGCCTCCGCCTGGGTATCGGATTCATTAGGGGGTGAATTGTCCCGAAGCACGTTGGAAGTGGAACCGGAGTGGAGTGTGAAGTGTCAAGTCCACATAAAGGAAACCTAAAGGAATACATTACAGTCAGGTTTGTTGTGGAACATATTCTAGCACTTAGCGAAGTTAGCTAACCTTACTTTCAAACACGAAGTGTGCTTTTGTGCGCACGTAAATAAGCTTTAAAATGGCTTTTATGGTCGTCAAGAGTGCTTCGCCTCAATATCGATATAACGACCTTTCTCAGGCGAATAATGTCTCAGCGAATATTTTCTACTTACTTCCATGCATTTAGCTTTCTCAGCTCAGAGCATGAGCAACGTTTGACGTTAGTTTGTTGTCACGTAAAGTACACTGTCGCAATTTGATGACGTTGCGTTGTCGTAACACCGGTGTTATTTTTATTCTTTATTTTATTTATCTATAACAATAAATGTTGTCCACGTCATTCAGCCATTAATAATTCGCCTTTGTAGAAAAAAAATATTGCTTACCCTATGACAGGACTGTAGGGGAATACAGTAATAAAAAGCTGTTGTAGCATATATTATATAC